>PVIA01011168.1:0-46497 GCA_004024845.1 Tonatia bakeri
CCCAGGCATGTGCCCTGACTGGGAATCGAACCTGCGATGCTTTGGTTCGCAGTCCATGCTCAATCCACTGAGCTACACCAGCCAGGGGACATACATTTTTCTATAGGCTTGTAAGACAGAAGTACATAGGACATTTAGGAGGGTTTTTATGTTTTGTTTTTAAATATATTTTCTAGCTCAATTCACCACAAATGTAAGAAAAAAGATGGTAGAGAATATTTTATCTTTGAGTTAAAACTATCTTCAATAATGCAATGGAATTTGAATCTTTTGACTGGGATATAATAAATGTAATAAGGACCCCTATCAGTCACAGGTAACAGGAGTCTAGCTTTCCCAAAGAAGAAATGGAAGAGAAATATTCTAGTGACAATTACTACTAGAACAGGGGTCAGCAAACTTAAAAAAGCGTTTAGAAGTTTCAATAAAATATTGAGGGGGTAGGCTTTGCAGATCATACTGTCTCTGTCACAACTCTCTGTCCACCTTTGCGGCATGAAATCTGCCAAAGACAAAACATAAACAAATGGGCGTAGCTGTCTCCCAATAAAACTTCATTCACGCAAGCAGGCAGCAGGCTGGATTCAGCACGCAGGCTGGAGGTCCCCAAATCCTGCACTAAAATGTAGGCTCCATGAAGTCAGGGGTCTTCTCTGTTTTGTTCCACTATGCATGACAAGCACCTGAACAGTGCCTAGTAAAGGGGAGACACTCAATAAACATTTGTAAACTAAATCACCTATTTAATGAAAAAACAAAATGGAAGTCACAATTCTACTTCTATTCCCTTTAATTTGTATTTCTAGAAACGAGAGAAGTCATTCATTACAAAAGAACTCAATTTATGTGAATCTTGTATCTAAAACTTGTTCTATAAGTCAATATTGAACTAGGAAAAATGGTGAACAACTCCCCAGCAGAACAATGAACCTGTAGTCTATTTTATTTTTTATTTCATCTTATTTTATTTAATACTGTCTACTTCTCATGAACAAAAATGCACTTATATGTTATATGTACGATCAATCAATTTTTGCAGTCTGTATATTTCTTTTTTTAATTACATTTTATTGATTATACTATTACAGTTGTCCCAGTTTTTCCCTGCTTGCCACCCTCCACCCAGCACCCCACTCCCTCAGGCAGTCCGCACACCAGTGTTCATGGCCATGGGCCACGAGTGGGGTTTTCGGCTACTCCATTTCCTATACTGTACACCCCCATGGCTACTCTGTAACTACCTACTTACATTTAACTATTTTAAAGGGATTTAATAGGAAACCTTGTGTAAGAAACAAACAAACAAGAAACAAATTCCAAATTAAAAACAGAACCCAGAGGGAAACGTCTCTCACTGTAATTCTATTGACAAGAAGGCCTCTCTCCCCACTCGTCCCACAGAGGCTGAGAAGCCCACGAGCAGAACTCCCGTGGCAGAGTCTGATAACTGCCACAGCCAGTTACAGCCACGCCTATGGCAGAGGGCCAGGAGGGCCAGAATAAACATTCAAACAAGCATTTGAGCAAGTGTGCATTTGCTAGATCAAGAAAAATGAAAAGAATTTCTTCTTTATTTGTAGAACCAGACAAATGGTCTTTCTCAAATAAGATATGGAAATTAATGAGGATCCTTAAGTGTAATTTCTAATATTAGGGGGGAAAAGATACTTACAGACTTTCTGATATCTTTTGAAGAGAGATCAATCAATTTCTTGTTCATAGACCACTCTTCATCAGATTCCATTATGGCTTTCTAAGAAACAGCCATTTGTTAATGAAAAATAACATAAATGCAAATACAATGAGACAATTTAAAAATGAAATAACACAGTAAATTAACTACAGGGTATATTATACACGGTGTGTGATTTCTGAATGGATAGGCTTTAATTTCTATTATTTAAAATTAGAACTCCTTGATTTTTTAAAGTCTTACCTTTAGCCAAGCTATAGTTTTCTCACTCTTAACTCTTGTACTGATGTTAAGTTCAGCTCAACTTATATTATATGATAAAAAAATCCTTAATAAGACAAAGCAATTTAATATTGCATATTAATTGTGAATATAAAAGTTTACAAATTCCTTACTCCATTCATAGAAATCTACTCAAATAAATACACTTAGTTTTATAGCTCTTCTTCCCAGTATGAAACGAGTAATTTATATGCTTTTTAGCAACCAAGTAGTTGGACTATTTCCAGTTATACAACAAAGAAGTAAAAAAATGCAGGGGAAAATACATACAAGTGGCATTATAAGACTTTCTAGGCTAGGCAATATGACTAGTATTTATGGTAAAGAAATATTTAATAGAAAGAAAGGCCAGGATGATGAGTACAAAATAATCTAATTTTTGTACAGTATCATTATTAACAAAGCACATTTTTATGATGAAATTAATGTTCAAATAAGGACAATTTAAATCCATCAAATATACTGTTCCCCAACTAAAAGGCATGGGTTGTGTTGACACTACAATGTGCCTATTCTATATAAAATTGAAGCTGAATCAAAAAAATGCATTTTTAATGACCATATGTTGTACCCTATACCTCAATGCCTATACTCACAATCATCTAAGACTATACTGAGGAAGTCCCAAAAAACCCCACTGAAGACCAGTACAACAATCTCTTTCTCAACTGACTTGACTGATTTTTTTAACTTAGGGTTGACATGGACTTTGGGATTATCTGGCTTGTCTTCCTATACTTTAATAGCATAATTCTTTAAATTGAAAACATTCAGATTTTTTAAAAAAGGTCTAGAGAGAAAGTAGATTTTCACCACCTCGCTAGCCTTACAACATTTTATAATCTTTTTTACTGAAATATATAGTTCACATTAATAAACATTACCATACTGTCTAAACATTGCATTTGTAAGTCTCCCAACACCATCACACAAAATATTACCTCCTTTTTTCATAGTACATGTTACTACTTCATATATGATTCTACATTTATATATTTACATAAGTCTATAAACTATCAATATATCGTATTCAGATAATCATCAAACATATGCTATTTAGTAGAAGTTGCTTGAATATTATGACACTGAATTAAGAATGCTAATCATTTACTACATATCCAAAAGTGTATGTCAAGGTTAGATATTAGTTTCTTTTCACAAATAGCATAATGAGGTACCAAATATTAAAAGTTGCAGCTATAACTTCTGTCAGCAATTGCTCTTTGTACTGTTTATATGTAACCAAGGCTCTCATGAATTTCAACAAGTTTTCTAGAGTTATGACTATAATTTTGACGTGGAAATACTCAACATAAAACTGATTTTTCATTTGAGAAAGTGAGATAGTAATTATAAATTACCATTTGCTAGCATAGTGACACTTATTTTAAAAAGCATGCTTTTAGAAGTCAAAATCCTAAGTTTCTTTCTATAGAAATTTATATGGCATTATTTATATAATAAAAAATTTCATGTAAGTGTATTGAAGAAAAATACAAGATGACTGTATTTATAAAACAGTACTGTAGCAAAATATATGTATGCATGTAAAGATTATCTATAAATACCTTAAAGTAGATGGGAGCCATATCACCCACTTCTTTCGGAAGAGGAATGCATTCATAAACCATATGATACTGTTTCTTCATGCTCATATTAGTTTCTAAAAAGATGCAGTCCAATCCTTTGTCTTCAAACATCTTTACCAATGATTTTCTAAACATCTGAAGAAAGAAAAATGGTTGGGTAAATAAGGCACTACATAATTTCACATATATAAACATTTTTTAAAAAAACTGAAACTCACACTGCAAATTTTTATGTGTATATTAACTGGTTCCAATAAACTAAAATAAGAAGAGAGATAAAATCAAATTCAGGTAGTAAAAGATGCAGAACTGACAGTAAAATCATAGAAAAACATCTATAAGCCACAAAAAGGTGTTCTGAGCAGATAGGCATCTTTAAATTCAGTAACAGACAAGGGGGATTTACTTCTAATTGCTTCCTATGCTCATAACATCCTCATTTGCTGGTTCCCTTATGTGTCTGCTGACCCTTCACTTGTAACCTTGTACATTCAAGCTATCCCCTATTTTCACATATAATTCAGTCCTACCAGTGTATGAAAATCAAATAAACAAAACCTGAAAAGACTGTTTTCTTTTCCCAAATAACTCATCATTATTAAACAATCCCTGTTTTTTATTATGGTTTATTTATTTATTTAGTCACTATTTATTTTACACTACCAGACCTGAGGGACAGCTGCTTGTAGAGGAGCTTAGACGTGGAGTGCATGTTGTTAACATGTATTTAAAGGACACCCCTCACAGTATAGCATGAAGCCAGGGAAGAGAAGAATGGGGAGCAGAGAGAAGACCCAGAGCCAAAAACTAACTCCCCACAGCACCACGTGTAGACCCCACAGTGTCTGAGAATTACAGATTCAAACTTGCCCTTGTAGAGTATTATGCAAGTGTATACATCTAAGTAGGTGGATGAAACACTTTTTATTTAGATTTGTTGGCTCAATTTACATCTTTTTAATATTTTAATTAAAATTATTTTAACATGATGAAATATCAATATGTTGAAATAATACAGAGCAATACCATGTACAATTAACCCAATTTCCCCCAATGGTAACATTTTATAAAACCACACACAGCCAAGATATTAATATTGGTGCAGTCAAGATACAGAGCAATTCCAATACTATTGCCAACTTTTCTAGTCACACTCACTCCCACCTCCAGCCCCTTTCTTAAACCTTGGCAACAACTCATTTGTCCTCCATTTCTTTGATTTTGTCATTTCAGGAATGTTACATAAATGGAGTCACATAATCTTTTGGGGTTGGCATTTTTCACTCAACATAATTCTCTGGATGTTTGAGCAGGATGCTGTTGATACACTGTCTAGAAGTTCAGGTTCCCTGCTCAGCCTCAGCTGACACCCCAAAATGGAAGAGGCTACTTATTACTGCTGGGTAGGGAATGAACATTCTGGGTTCCTGCCAAGCCTCCACTGATTACTTATTATTGATCACTCATCACTTTTCTGTTTTCCACTCATTTTATAAAATAAGAGCAAACAGAGAAAGGAAGAGAGGGAGGCAGGGAGGCAAATAATTACAATTTGAGGTGAACTAGACAGGAGGTGAACTAAAGAGGTACTTAGTAAGCAACAGATAATGGGGTTCACTTTTCATTTCTGACTACAGCAATATTTTTAAATTGAACATAGCCTCTTTACTTGAGACACTCAATTCGCTGTTAAATTCAAAGTCTTTGGCTAATAATAGTGATGACTGCTGACTTTTCGCCTATAATCTCATTATAGGTGATTGTGGGATAAATCATTATAGATGATTATTTCCTCTTTTAAAAATTCTGACTTAGATATACTTGATAAAATCACATTAATAGATACAGCATACACACAACTGAGGCTAAATTATGATAAGTAATAAAATATAAAATGCTGGTATAGATATCTACATGGTAAAATTGATTATTCAAATGTTATAGTTGCCATATCCCTGATCTGACTTCTGCAGATAAAAATGCTTCCCCAAAGGACTGCATTACCTAAACTCTTTCCTCTTCCTCTTCCTCGGCAAACAAGAACACTAAATTTCCCAGCCTCTCTGGGACTTGGGTGGGGCTGTATTTAGCTCTGAGTAGTGAATGTGTAAAGAAATGACATATATCGCTTGCCCACTGAAGCAGTGCAGAAGCAGGTGTGCCTTCTCACGTTCACGTCCGTCCATCCCAGCTGCTAAAAGAGAAGGGCTCCACCCCAGGACAGCCGGACCAGGAAAGGGGCCGGGATGCCTGCCTTGCTGCTTATAGGTGATCTGCCTTAGAGAACTGTCTGTCCAATCCACACTGGACTGTGATATAAGAAATTAACATTGGCTGTCTGAAGGTACTGTGAATTAGGTTTTATTTGTAAGAGAACTGAAGAATAATAAGATGGTCAATTCACTGACAACAGTGATATGACTGAAGCTGCTGATGAACCAGAAAGTGACAAAAGTTAGCCCTACAGTTCCCTCCACTCAGCTGCACGTCCCAGGGAGTTACCTTCACCTGCCTAATATTTCATGCACAAAACAACTAAAAAGCGAAATCAATGGGCAAATATATAAATTTGGTTTTATAAAATAGTTTTTTAGATCGTCTCTATTTTAAGTTACTATGTTTGTAAATCTTTATGTATTATGACTATTTTTAATTAATTGTTATTTATTTCATTATCTAGTTCTGTGGTGAGAAGATAATTTTACATACTAGAAAAAGAAAAATCAGGAGTTCTGGCCAAGATGGAGGCGTAGGTAGAAACCCTTCGCTTCCTCGCACAACCAAAAGGAGGATAACAACCAATCTAAAATCAATAAACAACCAGAAGCACCAGAAAATCAAACTGCATGGAACTCTGACAACCAAGGAATTAAAGAAAAAATCAACCAAAACAACCAGACTGGTAAGGCAGACAGAGCAGGCAGACTGAGAAAAACTGAGGTGAGGTGGCTAAGGCGCAGGGCTGACTGCACACAGACAGAGGAGCCAGGGAGGGACTGACTTAAGGGGAAAACTGAGACTCAGAGCTGACTCTGGGTTGCCTCAGTGGGAGAGACTTCCAGTCTGACTCAAGAGTCTGTTGGGAGATGCCCAAGAGACAAGCAGGCAGCTGCATTGTTCCCTCTCTGGCCCCTCCCCCACCAGCAGCAGAGCAAAGAGGGTCACCTGCCTGGGTGAACACCTAAGGCACCGCCCCCTTACAACCTACCAGCTACACCAAGACAAAGAAATACGGCCCAAATGAAAGAACACAGCAAAACCTCAGAACTAAGCAATGAGGAGATTGCCAAACTATCTGATGGAGAATTTAAAGTCCTGGTAATCAAAATGCTCACAGAATTGAGCTTAGTCAAAAAATGAAAGATACCCAAAATGAAATAAAGCAAAATATCCACAGAACCAACAGTGACAAGAAGGAAACCAGGATTCAAAGCAACGATTCTGAACTAAAGAAATAAACATCCAACTGGATCAGAATGAAGAAACAAGAATACAAAAAAAATGAAGAGAGGCTGAAGACTCTCTGGGACAACCTGAAATGTTCCAATATCTGAATTATAGGGGTGCCAGAAGGAGAACAACAGCAAGATATCAAAAACTTATTTGAACAAATAATGAAGGAAAACTTCCCGAATCTGGCAAAGGAAACAGACTTCCAGGAAGTCCAGGAAGCCCAGAGAGTCCCAAAGAAGTTGGACCCTAAGAGGAACACACCAAGACACATCATAATTACATTGTCCAAGATTAAAGATAAGGAGAGAATCCTAGAAGCAGCAAGAGAAAAGGAGATAGTTACCTACAAAGGAGTTCCCATAAGGCTATCAACTGATTTCTCAAAAGGGACCTTGAAGGCAAGAAGGGGCTGGAAAGAAGTATTCAAAGTGATGAAAGGCAAGGACCTACATCCAAGATGATTCTATCCAGCAAAGCTATCATTTAGAATGGAAGGGCAGATGAAGTGCTTCTCAGATAAGGTCACGTTAAAGGAGTTCACCATCACCAAGCCATTATTATATAAAACGTTAAAGGGACTTAGATATGTAAGAAAAAGAAGATCAAAAATACAAACAACAAAATGACAATAAACTCATAACTATTAACAAAGGAACCTAAACAAAAAGAAAAACAATGAAAACAAAAATTAAGCAACCAGAACAAAAACAGAATCAAAGAAATGGAGATCACACAGAGGGAGTTCAGTGGGGAGTGGGAAGGGAATAGGGGGGGAAAAGTACAGGGAAGGAGAAGCATAATTTGTAGGTATAAAATAGATGGGGAGAGATAAAAAATGGTATAGGAAACAGAGGACTCAAAGAACTTACATGTACAACCCATGGACATGAACTAAAGGGGGGATGCTGGAGGGTTGGGGGGCAGGGTGGGAGTATATAGGGGGAAACATTGGGAAAACTGTAATAGCATAATCAATAAAAAAATACTTAAAAAAACACAGTAAAAAGTGGGGATAGGGGAACACACCCCCATTCAAGACAAAAAAAAAAAGAAAAGAAAAATCACTACCAGCGTGGAACTATATATTTGAAAACCAAACATTTTTGAAGGGGAAAAGTAGCTAAAAAGCAACAATAATAATAATAATCAAAAATCAAAATTTAGGCAGTCCAAAGATTATCTCCCAAACTTTCTTCCTTCATGTTTGTTCATAATCCTTTCCTGGTTTAACTGTTGGAAGTAATGTAGACAGACTCAAGATATCACAGCTTATAAGTGAAAACTCAAAAGTACTAAATTAGTGATGATACAAGAATAGTTCAATACTATAAAATATGTAAACATCACACTAATATCTTCAAAGAGGACATACATACACATTTAAGTATTTCTCCTCTCTACATAAGACTTTAATTTTAAAATAAATTTTAATGGTATAATCTGAGGTTATCAGCTTCACTGAAGTTCAATATAATAAGTAAAATGTACATATTTAAATATTCATTTTTATATGACAACTAAACAATGACAAAAGCTTTTTAGTTCATTATCAAAAACTATTTTATGCTTCAGAGAGATACAGACATCCCATGCTATGGGGATAACATAAAATTTCCATATCCCTAGTTGCAAATATTTCATCCTTTAGGTAATCATCATTTTCCACATTTCTAAACTAACTGCCAACTCTTCATTTAGTTAAAACACCTAGACTAAAATTCCTTATAATATATTTTTTGTGGTAAAAACAATGTTCAAATTTATTATTATTTTGGGTTTTTTAAACATTTTTATATAGTTCCCTTATTTAAATAAACTATACTACAGGGTGTTAGAATTCTTAATATGTATCAAGTCATACTATAAAAATATCAAGTAGATGAGAAACATTTTGAAATAAAAATTATTTTCCTTAAAAATATCAATGCTATCATGTAATATTAATACTATTATTTACTCAAGTTTCCTAAATAGAACATCTCTAAAGATAAAGTTATATCCAGAGATATATGAGACAGAATAGAATGTACACATTTAATTCTATGCCCTTCATAGGGGAACCTCTCAAAAATGATATTAATTTTTTAAAACAGCACAAAACTACTAGAACAAAGAATGAGGGAAAATACACTGAAAATCAGGTCACCCGTGACTGTCTATCTGATTTAAACACAAGAAGCCGGTTCATATCGGGGTGGTTTGGAGGGAAGGGCTTATGAGGGGCAGTGAAGAAGGAAGCCAAGCTGCAGATCCGCAAAAGGTTGAGGAATTGGCAACACTAAGTAACTGTGGAAGCAAAAGGAAAGTGCGGTGAAAACCAGATGGCTAGGTAAGTCTTCAGAAAAGCAACTAACAAGCCAGAGTCCCTCCCCCACGCCAGCCAACCCTGCAGGAGCATCCTCTGGAGCAGGTGGCTGGGCTGGGCTGGGCTGGGCAAACCAGGCGACTGAGAACACACAGTCTGGAAACTGAGGCAATGAAGGAAGTGTTACTTATGTTCTTAAATGTTCAACATCCTGCCACCCAGCCTTCTTCCCCCACTCAGCTCCCTGGACACTGGCGAGTGGGCTTAAGTGTTCCAGGTAAGAGAATAAAAAGGTTTTCCTAGAGATTCTGATTGGCCCAAAGAAAAAGACCAAAAGGTACCAACACTGAGGTTTCCCAGTGGAAGAGGCCCATTTACAACACTCCAAAGTGCAGCCCTCTGTAGAGAAGACCCACTACTCCCCCACCGTACTGTTAATTCCTGTATTTTAAAAATGGACCGACAGTGTCTGGCTGTAACATATGATCAAGCATATTTGTCAAACTGATAAAAATAAATTTAAAAGAGATAGCATTTCACTATGTTTTAAATAAAACTAAAAAAAATGGAACTTATTCAAAATTTGTCACTATTCCCATAGGCTCTGCTGAAACGTATATTTGTATTTTTTATTAAATATAAAATATAAAACTAAATTTAAGTGTTACTAGAGGATGGTGAGAAAAATCACCTGAAACGGCTCCTGTACTTGCCAGGAATGTACTTTGCTAAATCTGACCATTTTCATAAATATGTCCCGTAACAGAGGTGAGTGACCACAGGGTATTCACTAGGGCATAATTTGAGTTCCTATACATATTTGAAAGTAAAAATAAAAATCAGAAAAGTCTATTTATTTTTTTTAGAGCAGGTTTTTTTTAAGGTTTTATTTATTTATTTTTAGAGGGAATGGAGGGAGGGAGGGAGAGAGAGAGAGAGAGAAACATCAATGTGCAGTTGCTGGGGGCCATGGCCTGCAACCCAGGCATGTGCCCTGACTGGGAATCGAACCTGCGATGCCTTGGTTCGCGGCCCGTGCTCAATCCACTGAGCTACGCCAGTCAGGGCTCTATTTCTTTAAATAAGCTAGAATTCAAGTATCTTATTCATTTACTATGTTACAGTAATTTACAACTTCTAACATATTCTTTTATCACACACATAAAAAGAGCTATAATGCCGTTATTCACATAAAACAGTTTGGCTTTTCCTCCCTCACTCAATTTTCTGTAATGCACATGGCTTACAAAACCCGCTAAACTATAATGCAACCTGCACTAGAACACACCACACCTTTGGGCAGAATTAATGAACGTTTTGTGTCCGCATTTCTCGCAGCACTGGGGTTTCCTTGTACTCACGCGCTCACATGTGCTGCGCTGAGCAAGCTGCTGCTTTACCCGCCACGATGTTTTCACCAAGCAGCTTCACTTCGTGCAGAACCATAAAGCACACAGACTTGGTTTCTGCATTACTTCAAATCTGGTTGGCACCATATTTTGCTCTAAGTTAAATATGCTTTCCATATACAAATTTTTAAAAAGCATTTTTAAAAAGTCCAAAAATAACTGAAAACTAAATTTGCATACTTTCCACTTTAAATTATCTTTTGCACTGGCATCCAATACTAGGAAAAAACAAATTTTCACATCAAATATATTTGTCCACATTCTTACCCTTGCTTGGCCACAGATCCATTAAAACAATCTGCCCTTTAACTTTCACAGCATAAACTTAAATATTATAGGAAGAAAGAAAATGAATTTCAGGAACGCAAAGGGTCCCCGCTTTTGGCAACTTTATCAGCATGATGAAAAGACTTTTATCAGCAAGATGAAAGGGACCAGTATACGGCCTCTTTTGAAGTCTTAAACTTTCTCACATTTTTCTAACTAGGAGTCCCTGTAGCCCCTACTCAGTTGTCAGGTATCAGAAAAACAAGAGTTTCTTTCATTTCCTCTTTCCCTTCCTCCCTCCCTCCCTCCACCTCGCCCTGGCCGCCCTGGCCGTTCTCCCTTTCCCTCCCTGCCCCAGCTGTCACTATAAGGTCTTGAAATAATTCAACAGCAATTTCACCTATATTGTGCTTTTCAATTTCTTGAGGCCACACACACAAAAAAATAAGATAAAGAAAAAGAGTCCCTGAATCCAAACTCTGAGCCAGATTACTAAAGAACAGAAATTAAAGCTGGTAATAAAATCCCCAAAAAATCAGCAGCAGAGACAGTCAGTCCCATTATAAAAACATAGTAGCTATTGAATATACACATCTGACTTCCAAAATTTATTTTTTATTTTCTGAAAATGTCTTTTCTTCTGGCTGTATTGTATTATCTTACTGTGGTAAAAATGATTATCTCATGTTTCACAAATGCACAGATTGAAATCTTACATTGATTTTTTAAAAGTGAAAACAGGCCCTGGCTGGTGTAGCTCAGTGGATTGAGCGCGGGCTGCGAACCAGGCATCGCAGGTTCGATTCCCAGTCAGGGCACATGCCTAGGTTGCAGGCCATGTCCCACAGCAACCGCACATTGATGTCTCTCTCTCTCTCTCTCACTTCCCTCTCTAAAAATAAATAAATAAAATCTTAAAAAAAAAGAAGTACTGATACTTTAAAAAAAATTATAAAAAAAAAGTGAAAATAGTAATTACTTTGTCAATTTATTTAGTAGACAAAAGCTTTCAGCTGCATACCTGAAACTATATGTTATATGTCAACATATCTCAATAAATTTTTTAAAAGGCTTTCAAAGCATGCAGCACATGAAGGATCGTGGTGAAAACACCATAATCCACAGATATGCACAACTGCAGAAATGTATACAAGATTTTAAGATCAGAAAGTTAAAATCAATGAAAGTATAAAACCTGTTGGGATTTATCACAACAGTTTTGTAAATATTGCTCATGAGTGTTACAATAATAATGAACATTATTATGCTAACCTGAATTTCCTCCCAGATATCTTCATCCAATAAGGTAGCTGCTCTATGGTGCTGTAAAGGGACTATCAAACAGTGACCCTCGGTAAGAGATCGAAAATTGGGTAAACATAAGTACACCTAGAAAGAAAAAAATTGCAAATGTGAAATGTTGTTATTTATCCTCAGTTGCAACAGATAAAACCTTCGTAGGGAAACATGACTAACATTTAATAAAGCACACTTGTTTATAAGCAATATGTTCTAATATTGTTAAAGATATTTAATATTTTAAAAGCCAGGAAGACAGCTTTTAATCAACTGCAAAGTAACAACACAAGTTTCAGTTTTAACTGTTACATATCAAAGATTAAGCTTCCCCAAGGGTGGAATGAATGTCCCTTTTTCCTTGATCTGAGAAAGCTACATGCTTTAAAAGCCCTTGACATAATTTTGCAAAAATAAAAAAAAAATGCATGGCCTGGTAATAGCAGAGATGTCTAACTAATGTTTATTTTTTTTTTAAAGATTTTATTTATTTATTTTTAAAGAGGGAAGGGAGGGAGAAAGAGAGAGAGAGAGAAACATCAATGTGAGGTTGCTGGGGGCTGTGGCCTGCAACCCAGGTATGTGCCCTCACTGGGAATTGAACCTGCGATGCTTTGTTTCGCAGCCCGCACTCAATCCACTGAGCTACGCCAGCCAGGGCCTAACTAATGTTTATTAATTCAGTCTTCTTCCTCTCATCGGCTGAGAAAAGAGAATTAACCCAAAACGGAAATAATCTCTGTATGGCTTTACTTCTTTGGCTAAATTCCATTTATTTACATACATGAATTACCTAAAAGCTGGTGCTATTTCTCCATTATAAGCTATCGTTTTTAAAAAAGGGTCAATTAGTATGTCTGAGGTCTGTCTGGAAAACGTCGGGCTACTGTTAATGTAACAAGAATGGTTTGCGCAACACTGATGTGACCTGGCAGCCAAGGAGAGTGGACTGGAATGTGGATGTGTGAACAATGACAGCTTCACTGTACTGGTCAGTGGGGGCGGTAGATGCTGCTGGGTGAGCCTGTGTACTGTGTGGCCGTCACATTAAAAATGACTGAGCAGGTACAGCAACAGTGAATCCAAATCAAATTTTGCCTTAAGCTTGAACGTTGCTCCACAGAAACTATTCTGACGATGCAAAAGGCCACAGCTATGGGAAACTGGAGACTGGCAGCTTCATCCAACACCACACCTGCTGAGGCATCACGTCTTGTGTAGAGCTTTTAAGTGAAACATCAAATCACACAGGTGACTCAGCACCCTACAGCCCAGATTTGGTACCCCATGACTTCTGGCTTTTCCCAAAACTAAAATCACCTTTGACAGGAAAAAGATTTCAGACTGTTGATGAGATTCTAGAAAATAAGATGGGGCAGCTGATGGCAACTGGGAAAACTGTGTGTGAGGTCTCAAGGTGCCTTCTTTGAAGGGGACTGAGGCATCATTGTCTTATGTACAAAGTTTCTTGTATCTTTTTCAATAAATGTCCCTATTTTTCATATTACATGGCTGGATACCTTATGGATAGACCCAGTGTATACTAAGCAAAAGGTATTCATGAGAAACATAAATAATATTCTGCAAAGGGGTTTGATCTCATTTTCTGCTATTTTTTTTTGCTAGATTTTAGCTAGAAATATTTTGTATGGCAGACAATATTTGTGTTTATTTAACAAAATAATGAACATTTTTAAAACTCTCCTGAGAAAGGACAAGGCACAATTAGATACAAATACCTAAAATAAATATTGTAAATACCTAAGTTTACAGTAAAATCATAAACATATTCACAATTAAAAACAATATCAGCAGTGAGTCATTAATTGTAACAAATTTACTATACTTATTATAAGATACAATAACAGAGGGACCTGGGTGTGAGGTATATGGAACCCTGTACTATCTTCTCAATTTTTCTATAAATCTAAAACTGCTCTTAAAAAACAAAGTCAAAAAATTAAATATAATAAAAAATAAACTATTAAAAAACTTTTTTAAAAAGTCAATTTTTTTAAAGTAAAGCATAGTGGTAAGACACAAAAGTAGTGAGGTGACTTTTATTTTATAAAAAGGAAAGAAGAGGCAGAGACAGCTGACGACCAGCATGTTATTTAACTGTCTGACCCTAATGAGTACCAATCCAGTTCCACTAATACATCTGGATTTAAAACATTAACTTTAAATATCGGAAAATCAAGCAAAGTGAGAATTTGAATTGTTTTGGAATACTATTTATCATTTCTGCTTAACAGCAAAGTAACTGTTGGCCTTATAAAACAGGAACCTAGCCAAGATCTGCACACTCCACATCTCCCCAGACCCAGACTGTCTTCATGCACTAGGGAATGAAGCCACTGAAAATAACCCCACACTGCTCCTAAACACTGCAGGAAAAATTTAAGTGTTCCTTTATGTCTAATTTATTCTTACTTTTTTTAAAGGTGGGGATCAGACTAGAGTGGACTGAAATATTTATACATAACGTCATAATTATAAAAATATAAAATTTTATATAATAGTCTGGAAAAGAACAAAAATTTATACAAGTAACCAGTTAACATGGGTTTGCTTTAATTGACCAAGTTTTGAATGGAATTTTTACATTTATCTTTTTTCGTAAAGTATGAAGAAAAAGAAAATAAATTGACTATCTTAGTGACTTAAATACTAGAGGCGGCATTGAAGAGCCTTTGGATATATAGTGGTGTTTATGTGTATATACAAAGCAAACAAATTAATTAAATGAAGAAAAATGTATATCTATGTTCCCCAAACTATGATTTCCTAAAAACAGCACTCATTCACTCTACCACTCCCACCACGTTTTCTCACTCACTCCCCTCCATCCACACTAGTCCTCTTTCGGTCCCACGAATGCCGAGTCCATTCCTCCTCAAGGCTTTTCACGCACTGACGACCCTTCCCGAAACATTATGCACTCACATCTCCACACTGTTTGCTCCCTCTCATCTCTCACATCTCCCCAGAATACCCCTCAGAAGCCTTTCTACCAGCTTCTCAAAAATACCCCCCATCACTTCATCCCATTCTCTTGCTTAATCTGCTCTGTGACAAGTAACACTTTCTTAAATCGGAGAAATTATTACTTTGTTTATTTTCTTCCCTAATTCACTAGAATAACAAGCTCCACAACTGTATCTGAGTCTCTATCTTCCCCAGTGACTAATTAGGGTCTGGCATACATCAGGTACATAATAATGATTTACCTAATATAAGAATCAAACCACCAAATATTTATTGAAATAAGTGACTATTAAATAAGTAATTATTAAATTTATTGAAGTAAGTGATCATTTCAACAACATATAAACTTATTGAAATATTATAAACATGTATGCCTGGCATACAATGATGAGGAAAAGTTATCTATATCCTCATGGAACTTAGAGACTATTGGGAAAGAGACACAAAAACAAGTAAAACAAGTTATACAGTAAACTTCTATAACTTATGAGGCGTTCCAAGAAGAATAAATAGGTTCTATGAGAAAGCAAGGGAAGAAGAAGCAGCTACTTTAGACTGAGTTTATCTCTGAGGTGATTTTAACAAGAATCAAGCGCCAATCATAAAAGTAAGGTCACTCGCACAGCTGGTAAACGGCAGAGGTAGAGTGTGAATTGAGATAGTCTGGCTCCCAAAGTCCAGGGTCTCAACTACTACCCAATGCTGCCACTCTAAAGAGCAGAATCATGCCATTTAAATATGTACGCTCACTCTAAAAATGATTTGAAGAATTGTGGGTCATGAGGCCCTGGAAAAATATCTGAAACAGAATAAGAGAAGACAGATTCCTTAGAAATCATGTGAGCATGAAAAAAGAAGCAAATCGACCTACACCAGTGAATTGCCTCCTTATAACAACAAATGTTATATTTCTTACCTTAATACCTATTGCAACAATAAGGTGCTTGGGAAACTGAGAGCTGTCAAAACAATACAGACATTTTTCCATTTGTGCAGCAAGACTCCGGTGTTCAGCAATAGCTTTTTTCCTCTGGTTCTCTTCCTCTTTGCCGAAATGTCCTCTCTCAGCTGCTTTGGAGACAAACATGTCATCCAGAGTATAATAGTCTCCATCTGTTTTTCCCATAAACTGAAAAACCAAAATAGTAGTGGCAGGTAAAAGGTAGTAGTTAAGATTTTATTGTACTATAGCATATTTAAATCATATCTGTAAATTCTATGATAAAACTTTTACATTAAAAACCAGAGAAAAAAGAAAACATGGCTAAAATTTCAGTCTGACCTTCAAGGGTCAATCCACCACCACCACCACCACCATCGTCGTCGTCGTCACAGCTAAAGTCTACTGAGTAATTACTACATGCAATTCTATGTACCGTGATTGTTTTCCATTCCTGCGAAGAGAGGACCATCCTCATTTCCATTTACAAGATGAGAAACTGAACTACAGACAACCACTTTCACTTTAAAATCAGCATATATTCCACACAGAACATGGAAGATTTTCAGTGTATCTCTAGGTGCCTTCTCCACACCATCCCCGACATAAACTGTACCCAGGGTGATGCTTTTATACCACAGAACACAAATTTATGTTCCTGATGAAAATCCTCAAAGAGCTCTCTGTATTGTGAACAGAATCAAGTCCAAACTCTGGTCTGGTCTACTAAATCATAGACACAGAAAGGTATAATGGTTAAAAGTTTGAACTTGACAGAATGACCACGGTAAAATTCTACTGCCTACTATATAACCTTGGGCAAGTTATTTAATATCTCTGTGCTCTCTATGCTTTATTTCCTCATTTTATAATGGTTATAACAATATTATCTGTCTAATAGGGTTATCTCGCTTAATCCTCACAACACTTGCCTGGCCCACAGTAAGGACTTATAAATGTGAACCACCATTATTATTATTACAAATCTCTTTGTGATTTGGAATTGATAACCTCTCCAGTCACATCTGATCACATCCCTATGCAAACTCTATGCTCCAGCCACCCTATTTTTAGTCCCCAAAAGTACTGTTATGCTCAGGCTTTGCACATACCACTCTCTGACCCATTTTGCCAATCTACTCCTACTCATATTCCAATATGAAGCTTAGAGTTAGTTGTCACCTCCATGAAATAACTTTCCTAGATCTTCTAAGCTCCTCCAGTATTGTACTCCCATCAGTTATGATGACCACCCTGCATCATAACTACCTGTTATCTTGTGTTTTCACTTCCATTAAACTCGGTTCTAAGTTCTACTTAGTCTACTAAGCACCAAAAAGAGAACTAGCCTTTAACATCAACTACAAAGCAAAAGCAAGATGCTTGGATCTTAACAGATATTTTAAAAGATTTGAAGAAAGCTGAAGTGGCTCTATTAATGTCAGAGAAAGTAGATTTCAGAGTAAAGAATATCACAAAGGATAGAGAAGGTCCTTTCATAATGACAAAAGACTCATACCATCAACAGGACATAACAATCCTCAAGTTTATGTACCTAATAATGGTTTCAAAATATGTAAAGCAAAACTTGACAGAACTGTAGGAGAAATAGAAAAACCCACAATTACAGTCAGAAATTTAAACACCACTGTTTCAAAAATTTATAGAAAAAGTATAAAATCACTAAGCGTATAGAAGACTTGAACAAACTATCAACCAACTTGACCTCACTGACAATGACAGAAATTCTATCCAACATCAGCAGAATACACAGTCTTCTCAAGTGCACACAGGACATTTACCAAGACAGATGGCATCTGTGGTCATAACACAAGTCTCAATAAATTTAAAAGGATTCAGGTAACATAAAGTATGTACACTGAACACAATGGAATTAAATTACAACTCATAACATAAAGCTATGTGGAATACTGCCAGCTATTTGGACACTAAATAGCATACTTTCAAATAGCCCATGGATCAACAACAAAAACAAAAAGAAAACTGGAAAGTACTTTTGAATGACAAAAAAAACCCCAAAACCCAACATATGAGAACATGTGGAATGTTCATAAAGTAGAATTCCCTAGGGCAATGAAAGCACTGAACACCTATATTAGAAAACAAGAAAGGCCTCAAACGTCAGCTTCCTACCTTAAATAACGATAAGAGAAAATGGAACAAATATAAAGAGAAGAAAATGTCTAAAATATCACTGAGAGAATCAGGTAAAAAGATTACTACTAAGGTATTTCCCAGAGCACATTACCTTCCTTGACTACAGGAATTTGTTTGTATCTTTTTTTTCTCAATTTTAATCCCAGTATTATCTCTTTATTCTTTCAGGTTTGTCTATTTATGTAAACTGCCCTAACTTACAAATTATTATTTTAACTTCAGACCCATACCTCAACCATTTAAAAATTATCACATTTTTTAAAATATCATAACTGATCTTTTTCATAATAGTGAGCAACTATGCACTAGGTAGTAATAAAAACTTTTAAGTACTCTCTCATCCGAATATCCCTACAACATAGGTAGGAACTGCCATTCTCCCTTGACAGATTAAAAAGCTGAGGTTAAGAGAGACTACATAACAATCAAAATCACAGCTATTAAGAGGCAGAGTGAGCAATCAAACAGAGGTGAATCTAACTGTAAAACTGAAGAGTGCCTAGTATTATATATAGTGGGCCTCTCATGCTTAAGAAACCCATCTTTAAAAAAAGAGAGAGTATATTTTGAATAGTAGTCTTTCAAGCAGAGTAGAGAATTTGAAGAAAATTTAAATTTCATCTAAAAGAAACATACCTAATTATAATAGTAAGTACTTATCTTCTCTAAAAATATATTAGTAGGAAAAGAATATGCACTTTCATATATAACTGAACCTTCATATACTATAAAACATTATTAAAAATTAGTTCATAAACTAATCAGAGAATATTATTCAATATAAATAAAATCTTCTGTACACAGAAGACAGTATTCCTGTTCTTTATACCTGTGTTCATGGATACTGCCAAACTTTCTGACTTATTCATAGTGTTTGAATTAAATAGGGTAGTCTTGCCAATTATGTCTGAAGGATACTGCAACACAACTGAAATAAAATATGATACTTGTCCAGCCAAGGACAAAAACTATAATTCCCTCCTCCTACACCATCTTCCTATGTTTGGCAACAATAATCAACATTTTTAAAAAACACATGTTTTTAATGGACAAACTGTTAATAGATTGTGGAGAATGCATTAAGTCTGGGGCGGGGGAAGCAAAAAAAAATTGTGGGAAGAAAAGAGATCAAATAACCAGCAGTTAATGACCCAAACCATTTAATTCACCATGTTCCCCATCATTCTGCTAAAACCACATAACCAGTTTCAGAAATTAATACTATAATGGTTATAATAGCCTTTCAATATTTTATACGAAATGTATATGTAAGTATACATGTAAATATTAACCATTCCTTTTCTTCTCCTCTTATCCCCTTACTGTCTAAGATAAAATATATTAATAGTATCTTTGTATTCTATCCTGGGAAAAAGGTTGAAAAGCTTTTGGTTGATTATGGAAGTTATAACATGTTAGAAACACGACTTCATTCTTTATTTGTAAATTAAATATAGTTTAAGGAGATACATCAAGGTAACAAGGCATGGGTTGTGGTCACTGTCAGTTTGACTCATCTGTCACACATTTACCAGAATTCCCTTATCTGTGTCATGGTTAGGGCAGGCAACAAAAGAAATGCTCACAGGAGGCGTGGAGAACAGAAGTGAAGCAGCAACACTGCGTACACTGTCCCTTTGCTGCGGTTCACCCCTTGCTATGAGGCAGTAGCTGCCCCTGCACCTGCTCTACCTGTCCTTCCACCCTCCTTCAGCTTCAACTTGCAGGCCAGCTGTGTGCGTTTAGCTCCTGGCCTGGGTTACAGAATATCCATACCACCGAGGTCAGAGGCAGTAAGAACCGACACGTGTTTCTGTCTGTCCTTGGCAGTTCCAGCTCATGCTTGTGGATTCCAACTTGTTCTCCTCCTTTTTACATTCCCTTTTCCCTCCAAAGTGTCTGCCCTCTGGACTTCAAGCTCCCTCATCAGAAACAAACACAAAAGCCTTCAAGAGACTGCTTAACCAGCTCCCATAATTTCCTAAGGTCAAATCCCTGTAAGGAACCCATGTCTGTGTATCTCCCGTAGTTCTGTGTCTGTAACAGAAAGGTGACTGATGCAGATTTAACCTTCTAAAAATAGCAGTAACAAGCTGCTTTTGTTCAAAGACTCTGCTTGTACAACGTCTTTTCAAGAATATTCCAGGAATAATTATTTTTAATATCATTAACCACTGTTCAAAAACAATATATAACACTATTAAAATTCAGACATTTCAAGTGTCAGTTGTATAATATGATGGTTGAAAATAAAGCAAAACCACTCCTCTGCTTCTGTCTACTATTCCTAACGACCAAATCCAATACTACTTCATCTATTCTGAATGTAGTCAATCATCTTCCTTCTCTGGTCCTATGTATGTTATTACAGAAAAGTGACTAAATTTTGCTAAAAGTTCCGCTATAAACTCATAAGCTGAACTGGCTCTTCAACACAGAAAAACCTGCCGTTTTCCACAGTGGCTACTGCAGAAGACCACCATTAAACTTGGGGCACTCCTCCAACTCCCCTCTCACTCTCAGTAGATGGCCTCAAGAATTAAAATGAGAAAAGATTTTCATCTTCCTACCACACTAAATCTGCAAACCATCCAAACACAGGGTTTGTACTTCCTTCCTCCTGCTATAACGGAAGGGCACGTGCTCTTATTAAACTAATCCTGCCACCCATGCGCCTAACCCCTCTCTACATACTCTGGGTGGGATTTGACTCTCTCTGGTCTGCTCAGACATACGGCTCCTAACTTCTCCCTCTTTTCCTTTATTACTGCCCTTTCTTTCCCTTGCCAGCAGCTCTTCCAAATCAGTACTTAAGTATTTAAGCATGTTAAAGAATATTCTGTTAGACATTCCTTTGGAATACATATCACAGTCAAGAGCTAAACCTCTTAAATATATTTTCAAGGGAAGAGAAGTCAGGATTTTATTAAATAGTGACTCATAATTGATAAAAACGTGGGAGATACCAAATTATGACTGATGTTTATAATACAACTGTTATTGTGAACTGGTAGAGTCTTTCTGAACAGCCAAATTTCCAAATAGCTAATGGATTACCATTTAAGTATAAAAACATTTCTTATTTTATTTTGAAAGGAAATGTTCCCAATGTTATAAACCTTCCTGCCTTTTAAAGCACAGTATATGGAAATGTAAACCTTTCCCTGGCAACACAGGATAGTGACTGGGATAATTACTATAATGTGTCAAAACTCCAGAACTGCCCTCTGGAAGGCTGGTTGCTCCTACGAGAGCTCAATCAACTAAGATGTGTGTGGTTTGTTAGTTACTCCCCTCCATTTTTCCATCTTATTCTTTGCTCTCAGTATTGAGTCAGCTGTCAGTTTCCATTGCTGCAAGCATTTCTTGTGGCAGTCTGTTTCCCCACTTTTAATTTGCTGCTTTGATTATACATTTTGTCAAAAACTGGATAACCAGCCCTGGCTGGTGTAGCTCAGTGGATTGAGCGCGGGCTGTGATCCAGGCATCGCAGGTTCGATTCCCAGTCAGGGCACATGCCTAGGTTGCAGGCCATGTCTCCCAGCAACCGCACATTGATGTCTCTCTCTCTCTCTCTCTCTCTCCCTCCCTCCCTCCCTTCCCTCTCTAAAAATAAATGAATAAAATCTTAAAAAAAAAAAAAAAAAACTGGATAACCAGTACATTAGCACTATAAATACCATATTTTGCCGTGTAAAATGTACAGCCATGTTTTAGGCCCAAACTTTCAGGAAAAAATCTTTTAATTTTTTAATTTAATTTTTATTCATTTATATTTAGATAACTTGTTTTTTGCATTATAAAGAAATTTTAGCATTTATTTTTAAATATATTATGGTACAAGGAATTTTACGTAACAAATAATTACAAAAAACAAGATTATTTCAGGTACTACCCATGTATAATGCGCACTCTTATTTTTCCCTCAAAAATTTGGGCAAAAAGTATGCATTATCATGGCAAAAACAGTAATAAAAAAATAGGGCTCCTAAGGTACCTTCTCCAAGGAATCAATAAATAGTTGTTAGAGCAAAAATTTTAAAAAGCTAGCCTACAAACTATTAACATTTGATTAGAATCAAGAGAAGAAACCAAAATGCTGCATTTTAATACTCACCTGAGGATATATTTACTGATTTTAAAGAGAGAGAGAGAGAGAGAGATGTAAGGGAGGAACACTGACTGGGAGGAACGTGTCCTGACCAGCGACGGCACCTGTAGCCTAGGTATGTGCCCTGACTGGGGATCAAATCCACAGCCTTTCGGCATTCAGGACAATACTTCAACTGACTGGGCCATCCAGTCAGGGCACGAAATGCTATATTTTAAATCCATGACATATCATGGGGAAAAAATTCACACCCCTGTTTTATTCTCTGGTCTATAATGACATTTCATCTAGTAGCAACTTTATGGATCCTGTTTCTCCTACTACCAATTACCATGTATTGTAGCATTATGATACTGAAATATTCACTGTAATTTGTTGGAGGAATAAAATAAGGAAATGATTCCATACATTTTTTAAAATTACTTAAAACCCAAAGACTAACAAGGAATCATTTTCCAAAGCGGAACTAAAGCCACCGCCAGAGACAAATAAGAGCAAACGACGTGTTAAGACAACGTAACTTGAGTTGGGATTTTGGTCTTCACCCTACACATTCTTATTACGTGAAGTACCATATTCCCTAACTTTTTATACATAATTCAAACCCTCATAGTTCATAAAGAACCAGCATCATTATCAACTACTTTATTGATGAATATTAATTGTCAAGTATCAGCTTTATGAAATGACTAAAAACATACCCATGTTCCAGTTATGAATATAGGTAAGCATACAAGAAAGTCAATCTTTTGATGCACTGCCTGCTGACAATTAAATAACCATTAAATTTAAAGTTTTAGTTGAGATAAAAATCTCAAACAAAATACACAGCAACTCTCAGCTGAAAAACTCTTTCTAAAAATTGCTCTCCTGTTAAATCATGTACCTCGGCAATGCTAGAAAGTCAACAGCTAAGTAGCATGCCAAATGGACCATACATAATTTTAGGTACTATCAAAGTCTATTTTTAAAAAATGGAATTCTAATAAATCATATTAAAATCTGATGAGGTAACATAACAAATCATTTACTTCCAGACAATTAAATCCTGAAGTTGATTTCTTACTTATTATCTTTACTCCTCAGAAAACACATGAGAATTAAAACTAACTTGTTAGAAATGTAAGTTTTTATGGCACATGAGTGAGTCACTCTTTCATAAGTGATTGTTTTCTTCATGGAAGAAAAAATACAATCACATGCAAACAAATTATCATGCCCAAGAAAAGAGAAGGAATCGCTGATGCTGAATCACAGAATTAAGAAAACCTCATTTTAAATACAGAACATTGAAGTTGGTATTTCTGATGCCGTTAAGTAGCATAAGAAATCTGACCTATCAAAAAGCAAAATCAGGGCAGTTTTTAATTTCACAATCTCTGATTATCTACAGAAATAAAAACAAACTTTAACATTCTCTTTTACAAACAACTGGCAGTGTTTTTCATTAGGATCTTTCTGTGTCTAAAAGACCTGAGAACATTATAAATAATCCCTCTCATCCTTGTTTTGCTGTATAAATAATTTAACATTTCTGTACAACACCTTTAAGAGAACTATTCCAAAAGGTTTGCTCACATTTTTTAAAATTGGTATTGTATAATTTTAAGTTTACTTTCCCAGTGTTTCCATCTACGGCTTTATTGAGTCATGTATATTAATCCAGCAAATATAATAGGTATTAGGGGTAGAACTCAAGAATATTCTCCAAAATAGTATTATTGGCTGATGTGTAATTCCATGTATTAGATGTTCAAATAAATGTATGGGTTACAGACAAATGTTTA
This sequence comes from Tonatia bakeri, assembly GCA_004024845.1. NCBI lineage: Eukaryota > Metazoa > Chordata > Mammalia > Chiroptera > Phyllostomidae > Tonatia > Tonatia bakeri. The sequence goes on from PVIA01011168.1 coordinate 24,299, forward strand.
TTTTTTAAAAGGGTGCTATTAAACTTTTACTAGTTTTTTTCATGCTGCTTAATAGTTAACATATTCTCATCATGCTATTTGTTAAGTGTTTGAGCTTTTGAACATATCACTATTTTGAAATTTAAAAACATACATTCAATTCTTGATTCTGTATACTACAAATTCCCCACACATTCCAGGAAAGTTGTCCCATTATCTGACTATCCCCATGACCATACCTCTTCTAACTGATAAAACTTAAACTATTTCTCTGCAGTTCAGTTCACTTCGATATTTTTAAGAATGTAGAAAAGGTTGATAGTAAGATGGCCAACAATGATCAAAGATGAGACACTGTGCCTGTTTTTAATATAATATTGTTGGAAATCAAAACAACAGGCATTATTAAGAAAAACAGAAAATGTCAGAATTTTCTATTAAATATAGTAGTGAAAAAGGTATTTTTGCACTCAATTTCAAGTCTCAAGCATGTGATTCTGGGCAACAAATACTTCCTGAATGTTCTTATGTGCTAAGGACTCTAACAGCTAGGATACAATGGTGAACAAAACAAACATAATCTCCAAAATATAGAATTTATATAGCAGTGGGAAAGACAGACATTAACTAAAGAGTTGCTTAGTAAAAAAGTTAAATTGAAGCTACAATGGCAATCTGAAATCCTAACAGAGGGGACTGACACAGGTGAAAGAAGCTTCCCTGAAAGACTACGCAGGAACGGGAAGAGTCAACTACATGGAAAGCAGTAAAGGACAGCAGAGACATCACAAGCAAAGAGTCCGTGGCAGCAGAGGGGAAAGCACATTTGAGGGACCGAGTGAAAATTAGCATGGCTGGAACCAAGAAAGTAAAGCAAAGCAAACAAGATTCAAGATGAGGCCAGAGAGGCAAAGAGCAGATCATTCAGTCTTGTTAGGCCATGCTTAAAAATCTGGTCTTTAACCTAATAGCAGCCAAATGCCATTTGAAATGTCTTAACATAGAGGCCAAAGTATCAGATACAAATTTGGCGAGGGGGCGGGGGGGGGGCAGAAATTACGTTGCCTGCAATAAGGCAGAGTTAAAAAGGACTCGGAAAAAGGTAAGAAATGCCAGCAAACTAGTTACAGGGCTACTTTCATACACCTGGTGCAGCAATGAGAAGGAAGAGAAGCAGAGTGATTAGGAGCAGGGGGAGGACAAGCTTGGTAACAGATTTGATGTAGAAAATGAGGGGGAGAGAGGTGTCACTGATAAATCCTAACTTTCTCATCCAGGTTAAATAGTAATATCACCTACTGATACAGGAAAAACTGAAAATGCACCAGGTTCAGGAAAGGGATATGGGACCACAGGAAGCATACTGAGTATCTCTGAGCATCAGTTTCTGTTTTTTAAATGGGGTTAATGATACCAAGGCTGTCAGGTAATTCTAAGCATCAATGTATATAAACTGCCTGATATATAGCATGCCCTCAAAAAACAGTGGTTACTATTCTCTCCTAGAGTAGTATTCTCAACGGGGGGTGACTGTCTTAGCAGGGGACACGTGGCAATATCTGGAGACATTTCCAGCTCTCACAATATCAGGTGGGTGTGGATGCTACTGGCATCTACTGAGTAGAGGGCAGGGATGCTGCTAAACATTCCACAGTAAACAAACAGTCCTCCCACAGCAGAGTCGGTCAGCCCGAAATATCAATAATGCCACTGCTGAGAAACTGTTCCAGAAGGATTATGATCACAGAAAAATATACAAGGTGGGCAAAGAGAGGTTTACAGTTGTGAGTTTATTCTTGCATTACTTATTAATTATTGTATTATTTTTCACACAAAAATAAAACATAAAGGATTTAGGTTCTAGTATATATTATGGAAATATGTACTTTGTATTTTAAAGACTACTTCCATCAGAAAATATACCAAGCATTGAGTGTCACAAATTCAGAAAAGTAAAACTCAAATGAAAATAAAAACAGAAACATGAGCATCTTTTATTAGAAAATAAAATCTTGTTTTCTTACAATTTAAGGTAAAACCCTAATTACTTTGAGTCTTTCTCTTTCCTATTCTTTTCTTGTACCTTCCATTTTCCCTCCCCTGCAGTCCATTTTTACCACACTACCAGTACAAAAAGTAAAAAATTACTGCCCACAGTGCGAACAAAATTAAATGAGGAAAGATGTATATAGATCTCATGAAGATGTGCCTAAGTTTACGTTGCCAAGGAAACACTGACGTCTTAAGATTTTAAATGGAAGAGTTTATATTTAAAGAATGTTGGAGTCAATAGAATGTATTTTAAGAAAGAGCAAAGCACATACCACTTATTCCCAAATACCAACAAATGACACATGGAAACTGTACGAAGACAATTAAACTTGGGCAACAGTCAACAACTCTCCATTAACCTGAGTCATCTGAAAGGCAGTCCTGTTTAATGGAAAAATGCTGGACTGGGAGTTAAAGGTTGAGGCTTGGTACTGGATTTTGCAACTCATTAGCTATGCGAACTTGGAACACTTACTTAGCTTCGCATAAGCCATTTAATTCTCTTCGAGTCTTCATTTCATCATTGGTAAAATGTGGAAAGTTAAGCAAGATTAGTAAAGTCCCCTTCCAGAATTAAATGTTCTTTAGTTTTATGATTTTGGAGGAAGATACTTCCAAAAAGTTACTCTATCCCTATTTTCTTCTAAGAAATCATAATAAATACAGTCACCCATACTCTAAGTTACATACATACTACATGATAATAGATGCACGTACTCTTTTTTGTCAGGATATATTTTTATTATTCCTTTTCATTAATTATGTTGTAGATATGCAGAAAAATATAGGAAGGATTTAAAAAACCACCAACCATAATTATCCTATCCAAAAATAAAAATATAATCCAGTTTATATTTGACATGAGTCAGCTTTGTTAACCTGGTCATAGGAAAGAGATGCTATTGAAAATTTAATGGTAAAAAACAACTGCAAAGTGAACATAATCTGAATTTCAGAATTATAAAAGAAAGAATGGACAGGAAAAATGAAATAAATGCGTATAATACAAAAGGACAGAACTGAATATGAACCATTAGTAGTATCAAATTTTCTGTAAAACCAGAACTATTTCCTTCTCCCCAGTTGAGGTCAGGATACCCTGGTGTTGCTCTCAGAAGACTTTGCACTTGTCCTTGACAGTCATTTTCACATCCACAGTTACTGGATTCACGTCTCATAATTATTTTCCTCACTAGCCCACAAGCTCCCTCAAGACAAGGATCACATCTCCCTAAGGTGCTGTGAATCCCCTCCCTGGTAGAACATCTCACACACTGAAGGCAATCAATTAACATTTGTTGATTGAATAAACAAACAGGAACTTGATCTATATCACCCATTCCTGACTTGGGTTACCTCCCAAGGTCTCTTAAGATCAATTTTCATAGTAACTACTTAGTAAAGGAATCACCCAAATTCAAAGACATCTGCCATAAAAAATATGTAACATTTAGATATTCTATGCCAAAGACAGACAGACCATGGTGCACAGGCCAAATCAGACAGCCACCTGTTCTTTTGTAAATAAAGTTTTATTGGACTATAGCCACATGACTCATTTATATACTGCCTACAGCTGCTTTTATGCCACAAGAGCAGAGCTAGTGGTTGCAACAGAAGGCTGAAAATATTTACTATCTAACTATTACCAAAGAACAAGGGGGGTCAAAGGGGGGGATCAAGGGCAATATACTATTATCAGAAAGAAAACCCCAGGTCCGTTATGTCCACTGCCTATAGGAAAGATGTCTCTCGATGCCAGAGATTCGTGAAAAGGAAAGGAATTATTTAATGCTATGCAAACTTAAAGTAGTGACCTAATGTCTTCATCAAAATCCCAAAGTCCCTTAAAACACCCACAAACACACACAGTCCTTCCTTCCCCCTCTGCCCAGTCTGGGGTACCATGTCTCAGGAAAGGAAAGAGAAGTCCTTGGCTCAGGCAGCCCCCGGTTCTTCCCAGTAATCCGTCTACAGCTGGTAGGCCTTCTTCGGTTCTTGGCACCACCAGCTATGTTGCCGGTATCTCTACTAAAGCCGGGTGGTGGTTCCCCCTTCTAATGCTGCAGGGGTCCCCACCCTGGCAAAGGCACGTGGTCCTCTCTCCACCAGGGCCACGGGAGTCCCCCCTCCACTAAAGCCTCGTGGTTCTCCCTCAATGGCTGCCGCGTCTGGGTTTAAATCCCCGCGCCAATCTTCCTCTGCAGCCCCACTTCCGAATCCTCCCACACTCGGCCACACCTGCCCTCAATCTCCCATTCTTTCCAGCCTTTCTGGCTGCCATCCTGGGTCTGGGCAGGTGTGGCCCCGTGTCATGGAGCCAATCTTCTCCAAGTTCCAAGCAGGCACTGTAACTCGGGGGACCTGTCCCCCACCCAGTTACATCTTGGTGGGGAAGTTACTTCCAGGCCCCTGGCTCAGAGCATGGCCACAGCTATTTAACATATCTATGTAGCCAGCCAAAGGTTATAGTTATGTTAAATGACCACACCAGAGGTTAGCTGCAGAGCTGTTGCTATGGCAATACAGCTCTCAATGGGCCTGCTCCATTTGTCCCTAAACCCCACCCACACCTGGGGGCAGGGGGTGACAGCCTAATATTTTCTGAACACCTTGAGTTCTGGACCCCATTCCAAATCCCTATTTGGGGTCCCCCCTCTTGGCTGCATCCTGTTACATAACCATTTAGGGAAAAGTGTGCCAACCTCTACCCTAGACCAACGCCTTTTAACTAATAAAAGCAGCATAGAGTAATGAGCTCTTGTGGTGTCTTCAAGAAAATACTAAACATATCTAAGTTATATACCAATGATATTACTATCTCTAAACATTTAATAACAGCTACATTGGTTCATAAATTTTTAAGAGTGAAGGGATTATGCACAATACTAACAGAAATGGTCAATATTCCAAATAACTTGTTTTTATAAACTTTTAGTATTAGTTCAAATTTTTAGCATAGCTGATTCTAATTATTAAACATACAAACAAATTGCTACTATACTATGGTTAATTATTAGCCATGACGAACAAAAACCACAATGCCAAATCAACATTTCTTCTATAGTAATCTGAAATTCCATTAGTTCTACCACAAAGAGGGTAGGGACAGGCATTACTTTTTGTATTTAAAAATAAGATTATCCTTTTGTATAAGAAATTACCTAACATGATTCAAGCCAACCCTCTTCCTTTTGTTATCCCATACAAATCAATCTTTGCCAAAAAAGAGAAGATATGATAAAGTTAAAACAACTGACCGCAAGAGGGCACAGAAGGAGGGCACTTCAACAGAATTAATAACTCCACTAAATCATACATAGGAAATAATTTGCTCAGAATACAACAACATGCTTTTCAAAATCTTAATGCACTAGTACAAATTCAAAAATACATAAATTAGTCAATCAATGCTTTTTTAAAATCTGAATTTTATGTGTATCAGTTACTCAAAAGTTAGTCCAGTTTGTAGGTTTACTTACTGCTATCAGTTCTGGTTGATTTCTGCCAATTATTAGGTAATATCTAAATCATTTAAAAAGAAGTATTTATTTATGAATAGTGTTAAAACTGAATGGAAGATAGGAAAAATATTTAATGAGTGCCTACTATCTATACTAGGGATAATTCCTATAAATTCATTTACTAAGGGTGATTTCACGTGAGTATTTAATCCAAAATGTCATTTTATAGAATTAGGACATAATTTTCTAAGTCAAAAATTTCTGTTGTAGCTAACATAGACTGGAATGAAACTTTTAAGGATCAAACACCATTAATAAAAAGTTTTTCTAGCTGTACTGAGATATAATTGACATACAACATTGTGTAAGATTAAGATGTACAATGTGATGATCTGATATGTACATACTGTAAAACGTTTATTACAAAAAGGTTCATTAACATATCCTTTACATTATATAATTACCATTTTATAATTGTTGTTGCTTTAAGACTATTAAAACTCTCCTCTCAGAGCAACTTCCAAGTCTACAATACAGTGCTGTCAACCATAGTGACTATGCCCTACATTAGATCCCCTTAACACACCCATCTTACAGCTGAAAGGTTGTACCTTTCATCCAGCATCCACTCTCTTCCCTCCCTCTCAGCCCCACCACTCCACTCTGCTTCTATGGGTGTGGTGTTTTCAGATTCCAAATATTCGTGAAATCACACACTATTTGTCTTTTGCTGTCTGACTCATTTCACTTACCATACTGCCTTCAAGGTCTACATGTACATAAACACATATATGTATCTATATATATACACATATATGCATTCTCTTTATGCATTTCTCTGTTGGTGGACACTCGGGTTATTTGCATGCCTAGGCTATTGTGAAAAATGCTGCAATTAATACGGAGCTGCAGATGTTACCTTCTCTGTACACACCCAGAAGTGGGATTGGCAGATCCTGTGGTAGTTCTACTTCTCATTTTTTGAGGCGTCTCCATACTGTCTTCCTCAGCAGTTGCACCAATTTAAATTCACACCAACAGTGCACAGAGTTCCTTTTTCTCCATATCCTCAGCAGCATTCATCTCTCCTCTTTTTTGGTAACAGCATTCTAACAGGTGTGAGATGATGCCTCATTCTGGTTTTGATTTATATTTCCCTGATGATCAGTGATGTTGAACATCTTTTCATGTACTTATTAGACATTTTATAAGTCATCTTTACAAAAATTTGTTTATTCAATACCTCTATTTTAAAATGGATTATTTGGTTTTCTGCTATTGAGTTGGACAAGTCCTTTATGTATTTTGGACATTAATCTTTCATCAGGGAGATAGTTTGCAAACATTTTCTCCCATTCAGTAGATTTCCTTTACATTTTGTTGAGTTTCTTTTACTGTGCAGACGATTTTTTGTTTGATGTCGTCAAACTTGGTTTTGGTTTTTGTTGCTCGCACTTTTGGTGTCGTATACAAAACTTCACTGTCAAACAGACATCAAGGAGCCTTTTCCCTGTTTTCTTCTAGGAGTTTTGCATTTCAGGTCTTATATTTAAGTCCTTAATCCATTTCAAGTTAATTTTTTTAAAGATTTTATTTATTTATTTTGAGAGAGAGGGGAAGGGAAAGAGAAAGAGAGGAAACATCAAAATGTAGTTGCCTCTCGTATGCCCCCTACTGGGGACCTGGCCCACAAACCAGGCATGTGCCCTGACTAGGAATACAACCAGCGACCCTTTGGTTCACAGGCTGGCACTCAATCCACTGAGCCACACCAGCCAGGGCTCAAGTTAATTTCTGTAACAAGTATAAGATAGATGCCCAATTTCATTCTTTTACATATGGAACATCGTTTTCCCAAAATCATTTGCTGAGATTATCTTTCCCCATTCAGTATTCTTGGCTCCACTGTCAAATATTAGTTGACCATATATGGGTCATAGATATTTACTTCTAGTCTCTCAATTCTGTTCCACTGCTCTGTTTTTATGCCAATGCCATGCTGTTTTGATTACTATAATTTTGTATTATAGTTTAAAATCAGAAAGTGTCATGCCTCCAGCTTTCTTCTTTCCCAAGATTTCTTTGGCTATTCAGGTTCTTTTGCAGTTTCATACAAATTTTAGAATTGTTTTTACTATCTCTATAAAAGTGCCAATGGAATTTTGTTATTGCATTCAATCTACAGAAGGCTTTGAGTAGTCTGGAGATTTTACCAGTATTAACTCTTCCAATCCATGCATATGGAGTATCTATTTCTTTTTGTCTTCAGTTTCTTTTATCAGTGCCTTACAGTTTTTAGTGTATAGATCATTCACCTCCTTGTTAAGTTTATTCCTAAGTATTTCATTGTTCTTCATGTTATTGTAAATGGGATTGTTTTATTTCTTTTCCAGATAGTTCATTGTTAGTATCTACAAATGCAACTGACTTTTGAGTTTGTGTCCTGAAATTTTATTCAATCATTTACTAGTTTTAACACCTTTTTGGTAAAGTCTTTAGTTTTTTCACATACAAGATTATAACAACAGCAGAGAAAATGTTATTTCTTTTTTACCAATATGGACGCATTTTACCTCTCACAAGCAGCTGACAGTTATTCAACACCTCCTTGCTATCTCCTCTGGCTTCTGAAATACCACAACCTCCCCTCCTTTCTCAATCTCATTTGTTAAGTCCTTTTTCTCCTCTTCCACAGAGTGCTCCAGGGCTCAGTCTTCAGACTTTCGTCATTCATAATTTCTTAAGTTCCATCAGGAAAGTGGCTGCCCCCAAAGGTGGAGAGACAGGAAGGTGGGTACAAAGAGTCCCAGTTCATCCGTGGAGAAACCAGTGGTTCTGCAGGAAGCAGCGCCAGGGTAACTGTCCAACTGCTGGAGGCTCAGTGTGGACAAGCCTGAGAATTAAAAACTTCCCAGAGAACTCAGTCACAGGCCCTCCACCCCATGGTTTTGTGGATTTTACCTCTAGGAGCTTTACCAGGTCCTCAGTAATGATTAGGGAAAAATCCACTCCTGCTTCCCAGAGAAAAGGAACCATTTTAAAATATACCAGAACATTCTGTTCTTCTTAGCAAGGACTGCCCTCAGTAAACACTATTTTACTGAAGCTTAGCTGGCTAGGGTTTTATCAGAGCCTAACCTACCTGTAGAACTCCAGCCTCCTCTAGCCATCCTATCCCAACTAAGCTCAGAAAACAGTGAGGAATACTGGTGCAGTACACGCTCCAGGGGCACAGGCTCACCAAGAGCAGATGTTTAATGTAAGCAGAGAGATGGGAAATTTTCAGGAAGAACAAAAAGTTGCAGATAAAAAAAAAAATACTGTAAAAGAAATGAAGTACGCCTTTAATAGGTTTATTAGTAAATTAGTAAACCTGGCACAGCAGAGGAAAGAATCTCTGAGTGTGAGGACAGGGCAATATAAACTTCCACAACTGAAAAGCAGAGAGAAAAAAAAGACTGGAAAAAAAAAAACAGAATATACAAGATCTGTGGGACAACTATAAAACATAAACCAGATCATCCCACGGTCCTGGTAAAATACCTTCAAAAGGCTTCCCATCATTTAAACAAAAACGAAAGTCCTTATACCAATAGCCTGCTTGACATTACATGACCTGCCTCCTAGTATGTCTCCCATCTCATCTTCTACTTCCCTTTCCCCCTACTACCAGTTGCATGTGTCATCTTGCTGTCTTTTAACGCTCTTCAAGCTTATCTCTGCTTCAGATACACTGCATCCCCTGTTTCTTCTGCACGAATAGTCTTCCCCGAGACAGTCACATGGACCGCTCCCTCACTTTGTTCAGAGTCTGAACTATCACCTCCCAAAGGCCTTCAATCAACAGTCTACTGAAGATACCACCCTATGTCAATTTTGCTTTATTCCCTAAAAAAAAAAAGTTCAATTTTCTACCATCACAACGTAAACACTGGTATCATAAAGCAGGGATGGGCGAATTTTTTCTGTAAAGGACCAGATAGTAAATAACACCTGCTTTGTAGGCCATTAAAGTCTGTCACGACTGTCCCACCTGGCCATTATACAGAATATGTAACCTAATGTGCATAGTTGTATACCAACAAAAATTTACTTGCAAATATAGGCAGAGAGCTGAATTTTTCCAGTGGGGTAAAACTCTGTTATAGAGCTAAGTTAAATAATTCTCTTTTATAAAAATTTTAATGGTAGTGTTTGGAAAGGAGTGCAATGGAACAGATTGCAACAAAAAATTCTATTTGAAACAAAAATTCATCCCACTACCCATACTTATGTTTTAATATACATTCTCATGTAAAAATATAATTTTCATATAAATAGGCAACATTATTCCAAGATGTCTTCTCTATAACCTATAATATATTATACCAAATATACTCTTGTGGCATAATTATGAAGAAATGGAGGAACATTATGACAAAACAGACTGGTAACCTAACAACACCACACTGTCAACATTAAACTCTGACCTAAAACTTACCTTTAAATGGTAGATCAAATACATAATTAACGTTTTCATGGAACACATTAAAAAACTAACCAGAGTTCATATTTAAAAATAAACTAAATCCTAAATATATATTTCCCAATCAAATCAATTCCAAAATGCATGTTCCTAATATGTCTTAGCCAGGTTTTAATTTAATAAAATTAATCAGGATTAGAAAGAACCAGCTCTGTCTGAAAAGTAGATCAATACTAGATTGAGTAACCAATAACCAGTTTCTCAAAATCCAAAGGTATCTGAGAATATGTCTTACCTTAGATGCCATTCTCATAAAAAGTTTGTTTTGACTTTCTGCTGTTCCCATCTTTTCGTTCTTGACTAAATCATTTAGGCTTAGTTTATCGTCATCATGAAAGTATCTGACCCTTTCTTTTTCCTCATGGGTTGAAGCCTATGACAAAACGAACATTAATTTAGTGAAAACATAAGTGTCTGAAGCATTTCAATGAATTACCTAGAAATCTGATATTAAATGTACACCCTACTACGTATCGCAATCTTACCTTCCTATAAATTCCTATTCTATTTGTTTCCATGCGGAAAAATTTCCATGAGAGTAACACTCCCAACTTTTCCGCCCCTTTCCTTTCCTCTTGCCCAGGGAACAAGGCACGACATTATCGAATTTCTGAGTTTCAGGTGTTTTCCTACCAGATGGTTTCATATCTACTTGTGAAAAATAAAAGTGCTATTTATTTCCTCCCAAATCAAATCCCCCCAATACTATTTTCACGTTTTCTTATACAAATAAAACCTGCTCTTTAATTTCTTTGAAATCTCTGGAACCACATTCCCAATATTTTTCCCCAACTACTCCGGTCTTCACTAGCTTAAATCCCATATTCCAAGACTTCAATCATTCTCTGGCTCCAGGTCCTTAATTTCTGGCCCCATTATCCTTTCACTGCACTCAAAAAGCAAACCTCGATCTTGCGTAAGTGTGTCTACCCTCTTCACTCCTATGCCTAGACTGGGGGCAAGCAATTCTAAAAGAGCCCTCGATGCCATCTGGCAATGCAACTATGGGTCCCTAGTCAGTCCTATCAGTCAAATAGTTCAAGCCTTTTCTGTTTTCCTGCCGCACCCCCCTCCAAACCCCGAATCCGTCACATTTCATTAGAGGAAGAGCTACCTCTTCCAGGCCTATTTGCTGAATGAGGTCATTGTCACCTCTAGCACCACAGACACTCAACAGGCAAACGGTAAACATCTGACAGAGAAACTGAACGAACTACACTTTTGTGAACTAAACCACCACTTGTATGATCTTACAATTCCTTTTTTAAAAAACCTAATTTGGGAAAACTGAGTACATTGTTTTTGCCATTTCAGGAGCCTCCAGGTAGTGACAGAAACGAACTGCTAGAGCTGAAAGATGGAAAAGAAAATGAGGTTTATAAAGGTCACAGCAACTGCATAATTACGACACTCTGCATGGCTATCCCACCACCAGGTCTCAAAATAGCTAACACAGGTAAGAGGCCTAGGAGATCAAAGTTTTCCATAAAACCTGTGGAAAGTATATAAAAGGAAGCTAGAAATAATGTTAAAGAAACGTACATTAAAATTAAAATTGCCTTAAAAAGTCAATGTTCAGTTTTTTGAAAACTGTAGTGAATTACATTCCATTTTATAAAAGGCAAAGGAATCTAAGAATAAAAGTAATAACATAATTTACTGTCTTCTAATATTTGCATTATGCAGCCACTTTTCAGAAAATAATTTGAAGTAGTCTGATGAAAAGAAAGCCCCAAGGGAGAAAAAAGGGATTCTGAAGAAACAAAGACGTGTGTTACACATACCATCCATCTCTTCCTTCTTCCTCCTTTAGATTCCGGAGCTTTCCCTGGTGCGTTCACAGGCCAAGCTCTCCCCAACTGATCTGTGCTGACAAGAACCACTTCTTGCTGGTCTTCACCCTACGGAAATATTCAGAGATAACTTTCAAAACGACTGTGAAGAGTATTGAAGGCTTATATTTAATAACAAGGACATAAAAGCATAAAAATGATTTAGCTTTCACATGATATTATGGATTATCTTAAGTCTCCTAGACTTTTTTTACACACCATAATGTAATATAATCATAATCTTTTTAGGGAAAAAGTAAGGGAAATATCAAAAGTTTACTTTACTATTTTTTTTAAGGAATCATAGAAGCAAACTTCAAATAAGGTGATCAACTAAGATGAAAAAGAACCAATATTTAAACAGACACTATATGAGAAGGTCTATCACTTCTGCAGTAGATGTCATTTTTATAAACGTTTCTTCAATTTAAAAAAATCCTAAAACTCAATTATAATAAATAAAGCAACTAAATGGCAAAACAAGCTTTTTAAATCAGCCACTCTACACAACTGTTAAATTAGCTACTCCACACAACCTCTATTTTTTTCATTACCAGTTCTGAAATGCTTTCAACTTTCCTGAATCTTCGGAAGAAGTTATATCTCACACACTTCCAATCTGTAATCTTTTCCTATAAATTTTTAGCCAAATACATACATGCCTAGTATGGTATGGAATAAGAGTAAACTTTATTCTATGATGAAGAGAATATAACTGGAAAGGTTTTAATAAGGAACTACATAAAGACTATTAGTAAACTATTAAAAATCAAGTGGGACATGACAAAGCAAATTATTCTCATTTCAATTTTCTTCTTGATTTTATATTCACACACAATATTAAGTGGATGGTAAAAATCATCACTACTTTTCTTCTTTAATTAATTAATAAACATTAATTAATGAAGCATCCTGTTTTAAAGGGCATCTCTCTGTTCACTCGCTTACTGGATTAACAGAGATAGGCAAAACACTATAATCTGGTTTCTAACTTTATATTACTGCTAATGCTAATCGCCTAAGGACTTTCAAATTACTAAATCTAATAAATACCAATTATCATCTAACTTGATTGGAAAGCATTTGATTCTCCTTATTATACAGGGTCCAGCACAAATAACGCCCCTTTCTTATTACAAAGAAATGTTATTACAAAATCATAAGCATGTACTTCTGTAACATAACAGTATCACATGCAAGCACACCGTATGACATTTTAGGTGAAATGTTCAAATTAAAACTATAAATTATTATACCCATATTATTACCCTACCAATCACACTCAATTGGGTGTTACTACTTCTGCCGGACCCCATATTATGTGCCTAAAAGTCCTTTTTTCCCAATTTTAAGCACTTCACTTTCCTGGTTCTGCCTTACCTCTCTGACTCATTCATTCATTCAGTATTTTTAAAATGCCTACCCTATGTAGTAACTAAAAAATATATAGTCACTACCTATAAGAAGCTTATAACCTGTTGAAATTATTATTCTATACATGAATTATTAGCATAAAGTCAAATTGCCTAAAAAGTCAATGAAACTTTTGCAAATGCAAGCAAAAGAATAAAATATCTAGAAATAAACTTAACAAAGGATGTGAAGGACTTATATGGTTAAAATGGCCATATTACCCAAAGCAATATTTTTAATTTAATGCAATCCCCATCAAATTCCAGTCATTTTTTTAAAGAAATAGCACGAAAAAATTATCAGATGTGTAAGGAACCACAAAAGACCCTGAATAGCCAAAGCGATCCCGAGAAAAGAGAACAAAGCTGGGGGCATCGCACTACCTGACGTCAGATTAACCACTGAGCCACGACAGTCAGATCAGCACGGCGCTGACAGAAAAACCAGACACCCAGACCAGGGAAGAGACCTGAGAGCCCAGAAATGAAACCACGTGTACAGGGCAAATATTTTTTGACAAAGGAGCCAAAAACACACGATGGAAAAAAGAAAGCCTCTTCTATAAATAGTGCTGGGAAAATAGGAAAGCCACATACAAAATAATGAAACTAGATTACAGTTTGTCCTCATATACAAAAATTAATTCAAAACACATCAAAGAACTAAATAAAAATCTAAAATAATAAATTACACAGTAGAAAAAAACATAGATACTAAATTTATACACTTTGGCCACAGAGAACATTTTATGATTTTGAACCCAAAGACAAAGGGAATAAAGGCAAAAATAAATAAGTTGGTCTACACCGAATTAAAAACTTCTGCACAGCATAGAATTTGACAATAAAACCAAAAAGCAACCAACCAAATGGGAGATATTTGCAAACAGCTCTGACAAGGGGTTAATATGCAAAATATACAAAGAATTCATACAATTCAATAATAAACAATCCAATTAAAAAATGAGTAGAGAACTTGAACAGACACTTCTCCCAAGATATACAAACGACCCACAGATAGATGAAAACATGTTCAACTTCACCAGCTACTAGGCAATACAAATCAAAACTACAATGATGTACAACCTCACACCTGTTAGCCAGGCTATGATCAATAAGACAGGTAATAAAACGTACTGGAGAGATTGCGAAGAAAAAGGAACCCTCATTCACTGCTGGTAGGAATGTAAACTGGTAGAACCACTACGGAGAACAGTATGGCGATTCCTCAAAAAATTAAGAATAGAATTACCATGTGATTCAGCAATCCCTCTTCTGGGTACCTACTTGAAAAACTCAAAGACATTTATTCACAAAGATATATGCACACCTATGTTCACTGCAGCATTATTCACAGTTGCCAAGACATGGAGAAAACCAAAGTATCCTTTGACAGAAGAATGGATAAAGAAGATGTGGTACATACACGAGGTCTGTCCAGAAGGTACCCACCCATGTAATAGGAAAAATAGAGACATTTATTGAAGAAGATACAAAATACAAGAAACGTTGTACATGGGACAATGATATCTCAGTCCCCTTCAAAGTAGGCATGTTGGGACCTCACACAGTTCTCCCAATCACCATCAGCTGCCCTGCTGTATTTTCCTGAATCTCATCAATGGTCTGAAATCTCTTTTCTGTCTACAGTGATTTTAGTTTTGGGGAAAACACAGAGGTCACAGGGCACCAAATCTGGGCTGTGGTGGGACTGTATCACCTGGGTGATTTGATGTTTCACCAAAAAACTCTGCACAAGACATAATTCATGAGCAGGTGTGTTGTCATGATGAAGTTGCCAATCACCAGATGCTCATACCTGTGGCCTTCTGAATCATCCAAATAGTTTCCATGGAGCAATGTTCAAGGTTAATGTAAACTTTATGCAGATTCATCATTGCTCTACTTACTCAAGACATTCTGAATGTGATACATATTTGCAAATGATACCTTGGACAAGGGTTTGTTTTCCAAAATATGTAAAGAACTCACATGACTCCACTTCAGGAAGACAAACAACCCAATTAAAACGTGCGCAAAGTACCTGAACAGACACTTCTCCAAGGAGGACATACAGAGGGCTCAGAGACATATTAAAGAATGCTCATCATCACTAGCTATCAGAGAGATGCAAATTAAAACCACAATGAGATACCACTTTACACCAGTCAGAATGGCCATCATGAACAAATCGACAAACAACAAGTACTGGTGAGGCTGTGGAGAAAAGGGAACCCTAGTGCAGTGTTGGTGGGATTGTAGATTGATGCAACCACTATGGAAAACAGCATGGAATTTCCTCAGAAAACTAAAGATGGAACTGTCTTTTGACCTGGCAATTCCACTGTTGAGAGTATACCCTAAGAATCCTGAAACACCAATTCAAAAGAACCTACGCACCCAAATGTTCACAGCAGCACAATCTGCAATAGCCAAGTGCTGGAAGCTACCTAAATGCTCACCAGTAAATGAGCGGATAAAAGGACTATGGTACATTTACATGATGGAACACTATGCAGCAGAGAGAAAGAAGAACTTTTATCCTTCACAACAGCATGGATGGAACTGCAGAGCATTGTGCTGAGTGAAATAAGCCAGGTGGTGAAAGACAGATACCACATGATCTCACCTATAAGTGGAACCTAATCAAGAGAACAAACAAGCAGCAAAGTATAACCAGAGACATAGAAATAAAGAACAAGTTGACAGTAACCAGTGGGGGGGCAGGCAGCAGGGGAAAGAAGGGGAGGGTCGTCAAGGAACATGTATAAAGGTCACATGAACAAAGCCAAAGGGGAGCAGGATTGAGGGTGTGAGGTGGGGATGGGTGGGGCCAGGGGGAAGGGGGGGGTGGAATGGAGACCACTGTACTTAAACAACAAAAAATAAAAATTTAAAAAAAAATGTGTTGAATAAACGTCAAACCTCACTGCTTAAAAAATGAAAGGCAAATAATCATTACTGTACTTTTTTTATCTTGTAATAAAATCTTCTTTTTTTCTGTTTTACAGTTTTTCTAGGTATCAGTTGCAGAGGTTGGAATGCCCAAACATAGAAAAATGGTGTAGGCATACACATAGCCTACGAATCACAGCAGTGGTAATACAGTGAACCTGAAATGTATCTGGGAGTCCAACTGAAAACACAGTGTTACAGTAATAATGAATTATGGCCAAACTATTGGAAGTACTTTCAAATGCCTGACTTTATGTACAAAATACCACGGAGTTTATCTATTTCTTTAATTAGTTATTAGTTAATGTTTCTCTATGATCCTCTAAGGCCTTCAGTTAATTTCTCCAATTGCTTTCATGAGGATGTCTATGAAACCATCCCCACACAGCTGCTTGGGAGTGATAATAATGAATTTCTCTTCCTTGCCAACAGTGTGAACTAAACATTTAAGCCATTGAACCATTTATTATGCAGTGACTATTTCATTATTTACTGCAAATAGTACATTGAATTTCCTACACTGCTAGAAAAAAGAAAAAATGTAGAGCTAAATTCCCTTAAATTAAATGTGTCCATGATGTGATTCCCCTGAAGGACTGTTAACTGGTTAAAGAGTAGATTAGCATCAAATAATATTAAAGAATAAGATTAGATTTGTCCTGATATAGAACTGGCAATCCTCTCAAAGTCAATGGATCTCATCACTTGGTGCCCAAGCACAAGTCGGATGAAGATACTATGCAACTGGGTGATTATTTAGATAAGGAAGCTACACTCAGAGGAAGGTCGGACTAGAGGACTTACTACGTTCATGGAGTTTTAAGGTTTCCGATAGAAAACTATAGGGAAGAAAATAAACTGTAGACACTTATACAACATATTTTAAGTATTTCTTGGTTATTTACAATGTGTCAAGCATTAACTTAGGCACTATAAATGAACTAAAAGAAAGAGCCCTTCCCCTACATACTAAATAGTTCACCCTGTAAAGGGGAATAGAAGTAAGCAAATCAATAATTGCAAGTGCTGCCTGTTTTTCACTAAAGTCAAATGATATTCACAGATCATTAAATCAAGAGATTTACCTTATTCTTATAACCTAACACTTCTAACAAGCTAAAAAATGAAAGGATTCCTCCGAGTTCAACTGTTCAATGAATGGGAATTTCTTTCTTCTGAAAGGGCAAAATTTCTATCAGAAGTATTCCAGGATTTTCCTTTATAAAGTCAGCACATTTCTGTGGTGTAGTAAATAAACCTGAATTCCATTCTCATGTCTTGTTAAGTTAAAACTACTGTACTCTGAAAGGCAGATGAGCCATCAGGCCCTGGCCCTGCTGGGATAAATGCTTTAATGGCAGTAGAAAATCACTTCAGAACTGTCGGCAGGGGTTTGTTTTGATAAAACCTGAACTAAACGTACAAGTATCTCATCTTTGTAAAGAAGATAAAGTTTCTTTCTGGTCAAAGAATCCTTAAGATAAAAATGTTTGTTTGAAAGCATCAAAGAACTACAGTTTCCCAAAAAAGGTGACAAATAGAAATTCTACTTTGGCCCTGGCTGGTATGGCTCAGTGGATTGAGCGCGGGCTGCGAACCAGGCATCGCAGGTTCGATTCCCAGTCAGGGCACATGCCTGGGTTGCAGGCCATGTCCCCCAGCAACCGCACACTGATGTTTCTCTCTCTCTCTCTCCCTCCCTTCCCTCTCTAAAAATAAATAAATAAAATCTTTAAAAAAAAAAAAAATTCTACTTTGTACACTACTTTGAACACAAGTCTGAATTCTACTCCACTGAGTTATGAGGTCCAGTGTTCAAAAGCTAGGAGGAGCTAAAATACCTAAGGGCATCAACAACAATATAGAGGTATATGTTCAAGGGATGAATACAATCTGTCAATTACTCTACAGTATCCTTAATCAGAAGAAATGTTATTTGACAGAAGATCTGCTTTAATTTTTTTCAGTTGAAGTGCTTTCAATTTCAAGAACAGCCTGAAGCCCAGCCACAACTTTAGAACCTTTCATACACAGTGTCAGGAAAAAGACAGGTACAGATTAGAGGGTAATGACAAGAATACAAATGTGAACAGATAAAGTCCACTGAGAATTCTTAGGGTTCATAAAGGAGGCAGAGAGAAACTGAAAAGTGGACAAGGCAAAGAGGGTGGATCTGACGCAGATAATTAATAGCATATGTAAATGTCGAAGAGACAGGTAGGTTACGTGTAAGACAGCTTTGGAGGCGGGGTTGAAATGGGGCTATACTGCAGGAGGCTACACTGCAGGAAGACCTAGTATTTAATGTAGTCCGCACTAAGAAACCACAGAAGTTTCAGAGTACGAAAGTATTATGACCACAATGACACCTGGAAAAATGAATTTGGCAAAAGTATATGACAGACTGTATATACCTAGTTTTAGCTTTTCTCCTTTAGTCCCTACTTTTTAATCCTACAAAGTTTCTTATTCTCAATTCCTTAACCTGTGCAAGAAGTTCTCAATTACCAACTTTTAAAAACATTAGCTAGTACAACTTAGTAAAAACAGCCAATTTCATAAACATACACTCTATAACACTGTCTAAATCATTAATAATGTTAGCTTGAAGAAAACTTCATGGAACTTGACTTCATACATTCTCATCTCCACTGCAAGCATTCTCATCTCCTCTCACACTGACATTAAGTTATGTAAATTAATCTTTGAGTACAGCCCTTTAAACCTAGTTACACACCTGCTATAAACTTCTCAGCACTCTGCTGCACCCAACTCAGTCCTTCAGCTTCTCCTCCCTGCCTTTATTCTCACGGTGACTTCGTGCAACGCTGGTTTAAACACCACTGATGTGCAAGTAACTACATGACATGCTAATTTATTATTTTATTATTTATCGTTTCTTCCTCCCTACCCACACGAAACTCTGTGCAGGAGGTGTTTTTATCTGTTTTGTTCACTAATAGATGGATGAATGAATCATGGAACAAGCTAATCTGTTTTACATAACATGCACACCAAACCCAAGCCTCTCATTCTAAAGGGCAAGAACTTAAAAGCCAGTGTGACTTGCACACAGAGTCAGTAAATGACAGAGTCCACAACCAAAGCAGGTCTCCTTGGCCTGGGCTTTTCCCATCAGGACACACTACTGCACAGGTGGCAAACACAAGGCCGGTGGGCAGAATCCGGCCCTCCACCTTGTTTTATCTGGCCCAGCACCTTGTTTCTACCTGGCTGCAGCGCCGAGCTCTCGCTTAACTGTTAAGGAGTAGTTAGTTACGTTCCGACAGTCCTAAAATTACATTCAGCCCTTTGAAGGTAACCGAGAGGCTAATGTGGCCCCTGGTGAAAATGAGTTTGACACCCCTGCACTAGTGGAACATAAAACAATTCATATAAAAATAAATTTCAAAAACAAGCAAACAATCACATACCACATACACAGGAAAACACTTGACAGTTAGAGACACCTTTCACATTAAAATACTACCGCTGCCAAGTAGTATTGTACAAGGTAATTTTATACCTGCAAACAAACTTTTATTACTTACCTCTACCCCAGATTTTTTTGATATCTGTGTTACAGTTTCTTTGAATTTATTTGCCTTTTCAAGTTGGGCTTTAAGTTGTCCAGCTAATTCCTTAAACAGAAAAACAAGAAAACAGGTGTGAATACATATAGTTCAATTCCTCATTGTGTAATATTTCAAATTTATACAATAGAAAAAAAAAGCACAGTAAACACCCATGTAGCTATCACCTAAATTCAGTTACCAAATCACAGTCTAGTATATTACTTCTAAACAAACTTATTTCCGTTACAAACTTCTCAAATACCTGTGGCATTTGTTTGCATTTTGAAAGTAAATAATGATAACAATATATATTTTAGGTAAGATAGGAAGATGGAAGAAATATACAACCTTAAGAATTATATTTTTATAGTTTCTTAGGTACTATAACTTCCAATCCTCTAAAGCTCAGGTATTTGTAAGACGGGAGACATCACAAAACTTATAATATGACCTTCTTTATTGATGATAAGTAATTTAGATAAAAATTCTGAATATATTTTATTTTTACTCTAGGAACTCTATAGGAATTTATATAAAATGACTGCACCAAAGCAACAATCATAAAGATGTAAGTAGATTTACATGACAAGCAAAAAGAGCACCCTCCACTGTAGTACAGAGACACTTCTTTAACACGTTAACCCCTTGCTTTCAAAACTCAAATTCTGTTTTCTTGCTGTAGTTTTTGTTGTCAGTTTTCATCTCATCATTTCTGGTTTAAAGTTCTGAGTTGAAGTTCATTGTTACCAAGGACCAAGCTCAAAGAGGGAGAGCAGCATATGCAAGACATGCCTTTTATTAGACAAACAAATGAATAGAAATGTATTATCTGGCCACCTTCAGTTCTACTAAAAAGCGCTGAACTGACAGCATACCAAAACAGAAGACTACTTATATCTGAGTTTGAGGTGAGTACATTCATACGACCACGAGGGAATTTCTTGTCAAGACATAAAAAGCCATCTGACTTTGCTAATCTGCCACGTGCAATGTAACCTGCACCAGTAGAACAGAAATGTGACAATGTAATAGAGACAGATGCTGCTCTTACCAAATCATCCCTATTTCTACTCAGTTTTGAGGCAAATCAGTCTAAGTCACATTATTACAGAATTTAAATGAGCTAATCCAGCGATTTTCAACCTCTTTCCTCATAAACTGATTACTAAAATTCCGCAGCAAACCAAAACAAATATTGTTTGTTGTAGATCTGACAAAAAATAGTATAATTTGGGTTTATTTATACCAGATGGCAATTGTTGTAGTGACTGTTGTGATTTTTTTTTAATTTAGCAATCTAAGGGAGGACAGGTCAGCGCCCTGACTAAACAGTCAGGTGCTGCATGTTTTAAAAATTCTTGTGGCACACCAGTTGAAAATCACTGAGCTAACCTATACAAAAGTATCTAACACATTATCAGACAAAAACCCATTGCCTTAAAATTTGAATAAATTAATTCATCATCCTCATAAGGAGCTCATATTTTAGCTTCCTATGTAAGGGAATTTAAGAAAGTAATACACGTCCTTAACAATACATGACTAAAAAATTAACATAAAAATCCTAGAAGAAAACACAGACAGTAAAATCTCAGACATCTCTTGTAGAAGTGCTTTTGCCAATACTATCTCCTTGGGCAGGGGAAACAAAAAATAAATAAATAATGGGACTCCATCAAACTAAAAAGCCTCTGCACAGCAAAAGAAATCATCAACAAATAAAAAAGAAACCCATTCTATAAAAAAACATATTTCCCAATGACACATCTGATAAGGGGTTATTTCCAAAATATATAAAGAACTTATACAACTCAATACCAGGAAGACAAACAATTCAATTAAAAAATGGGCAAAAGACCTGAGTAGACACTTCTCCAAAGAGGATATACAGATGGCCAACATCCTATTAAAAAACGTTCAACATCACTAGTCATAAAAAATGCAAATTAAAACCACAATTAGACTTCAGATCAAGATGAAGGCATAGGTAGACACACTGTGCCTCCCTGCAAAACCAAAAGAAGGACAGTGACAAATTTAAAAACAAAAAACAACCAGAACTGACAGAAAATCAAACTTTATGGAAGTCCAACAACCCAGGAGTTAAAGAAGAAACATTCATCCAGACCCATAGGAGGGGCGGAGACAGGCAGCCAGGGCAGAGAGGGCTCAAGGCAAGGTGGCGGCTGGCAGACCAGGTGGAGATAAACCGGGAGGAACAACTGGGAGTGAGACAGACCTCACAACCCAGGGTTCCAGCGCAGGGAAATCAAGCGTCAAAGCCTCTGACTGAAAACACCTGTGGGGACCGAGGCAGCAGGAGAAACTTGCAGCCTCACAGGAGAGTTCACTGGAGAGACCCACAGGGTCCTAGAGGTACACAAACCCACACACCCAGGAATCAG
>PVIA01011169.1:0-46506 GCA_004024845.1 Tonatia bakeri
GGGGGGGGGGGGTGGAGGCAGTAGTATGAGGTAGGATGACATTGAACTGTACTTAGTGACCCTGAAGTGCCCCAAGATGCCACTCTGCTCCCTTCTACCCCACGCCTCTACAGCACCCAGGGTACATGGTTTCCTGTTTTCACACTTTACTCTTTTTTTCTCAGGGCAGACGCAGGTAGCAATGGGGACGGGGTGAGCAGGTGGGGGTGAGCAGGTGGGTCAGAGCGGTGGAGCTGCCGGTGCACAGAGATCTCAATCTGACCATCCTAAGCGTCCTCACTGGCCCACGGCAGGCGCTCCTGTTTGCCTGGCCTTCGTGGGCTTCACCGAGTCACCTTCGAGTCGGCTTCTGGTCTCAGGGCTGAGGCCTCCCCCAGAGCAGCTGCCGAGCCAGGCAGGGCTCTATGAGAACAGGAGGAATCCCCTATCAGGACTGGGAAACAGCCACGTGCCTGGAGTACCTGCTTCATCCATAACACAGGTGCACTCCTTGCTGGGCATACCCAACCCCATTTTTGTACTAGAGGGACATTCTTTCTTTTCTTTTTTTCATTAAAGTTGACATTCGATATTATCGTATGTTAGTTTCAGGTGTACAGCATAATGGTAGACACATAACTTACGAAGGTAAACATGGTGAGGGGAGTGAGAAGGACAAATTGGCATTGACAGAATAATCACAGGGATGTAGGTGCAGCCCAGAGAATGCCGTCAATGATATTGTGACCACTGTACATGGTGTCCAAGGGGCGCTGGACTTACTCAGGGGGGCACCTTGTCAGTTACAGGTACATGATGGAGGCACGTGCTTTATCCAGGTCTCCCAAACTCGATTCTCACTGATTTCTCTCTCCTTTCTGTCATGGCTCCAAGGGGATGTACTGGAGCCTTTCTGTCCTTTCTCTTCCGTTCCCTGCTTGTTCTAGAACAGACCAACCCAACCTCCTCCTCCTCCTGAGTTCAGCCCTAGTGAGATGGCTCTCTGTGCGAGGCCAGGCCCCTCGTGGGCAGCTGCTTCTCTCTGCATGGTCACGTTCTACGTTTGTGGCAACAGGGAGGAAAGAGAATGGATTCTAGAGTCAGGAGACTCTCACTTCCAATCTGGGCACTGCCACTTCAGATGGCAGCCGTGAGGTTATCAGCGGGCTCCCCTCCCGTGTGTGATCTTCATGGCCCCCCCTCCCCGGAGAGTAATCACACCCCCACCAAAGGCAGTGGTGGGATTTGACGCTATAGTCTCAGGCAGCTAGCTCAATGCCTGGCGCATAGTAAACATTCAATAAGTAGATTATTGGCCAGCTGGGCCCTTCTGCACATGCAATGCTGGGCTCTTTGTGCCCGAGGAAGCACAGCGGGCACTAAGGTCACGCAGCCCAGCAGAAGGAGGCCCAGGAACGTGACCTCCAGTCCCAGCTCCCCCTTCCTTCTTGAGGCCAGGCTTGTGGCCACCCTGGAAACAGTGATGCGAAGCTTCTGGAGGTGCCAACCGCCGAGTGCGGCTCGCTCCTCATCGACAAGCCTCACCGAGCAGGTGTGAACGCTCCATCCTTCCTCTGGGGCTTACCATTGTCTCCTCAGCCTCAGCCACGGCCTTTGGCGTACGGCTTCCCTCTCGGGTACAGCCCCTTCACCCTTCCTCCTCCTCCTCCTCCTCCCCCTTTCCACCACGATAACATCACCCTGGGGGGGGGGGATGTGATGAGCTCCTCGCTGTCAGTCAGCTTCTGTTTCCTTATGGGCACCGTGACATCACCTCTAGCCTGGAAATTCCATTGGCCTCCTGCACCCCCGCCTCTGTCCTGGGCCTCGGAGGTCCTATAAAGAGGGGATCCCAACTCAGTACCAGCACAGAACACAGCTGGGTTCTGAAGCTTCTGGGGTCTGCAGTCTCAGCTCCGGGAAAGCCTCCTCTCCACCAGGACCATGAAGCTCTGCATCACCGTCTTCTCGCTCCTCGTGCTAGGGGCTGCCTTCTTCTCTCCGGCACTCTCGGCACCCAGTAAGTGTGTCCTTTCAGCTGCTACTTCTAGAGTCACATACAGGCTTTCCAGCTGGGGCTGGTCCAACAGTGGCATCTGGGGATGGGACAATGGGGGGCTGGGAAGATTTTTAAGGAGCCTGCCGTTAAATGTTGTGTTTACTAAACACGCAGTAATGTTCAAGTTCCTGTTTTCTTAAGAAACAGCGACCAGCAGACTCATGAGAGAAAGGGCCTGTCTCTCTGTGTGTCTTCATTTCCCCATCCATTAAACAGAGTTAGATGCATGCTCTGGGGCCCAACCTGGCTCCACAATCTTCCCTTAGGATCCTGTATTCAGGAAAAGACTCCTACTCAGGGTGGGTGGGATTGGATACAAGGGACCACACTTGGGGATCCAGTAGCTCCCCAGAGATGCTGCTTGAATATCTGTAACTAAAAGCCAAAGGGGTAGCTCCTTGTGGGACCTTGACCTCACCTGGGCCTTTCTTTCCAGTGGGCTCAGACCCTCCCACGGCCTGCTGCTTCTCCTACACCACACGGCAACTTCCTCGAGACTTCGTGGTGGATTACTACGAGACCAGCAGTCTGTGCTCCCAGCCAGCTGTGGTGTAAGTACCGGCCTCCGGGCTGCTCTGGGCGGCCAGGGCGAGGGCAGCATCCGACAAGGGGCCCACTTTGGGCAGGGAGAGGACCCACCAGTATGGTGGCAGGTCTCAGGGCTGACGCCCTCCCGGAAGGCAGTAAGGAACAAAGTCATGAAGTCACCTGTGGAGTCCTGGAGCGGGCCGGGAAGGAAATGAGCCAGAGGCTGGGAAACCAGAGAGTCAAAAAGATCACGGGAACTGTGGGCTGACTTCTTCAATCATGCTTAGAAACGCACATGGAGAACTTACTGCTGAGGGCACCAGGGGGTGAATGGGGAAATACGGCCATGTCGTTTGTAAAACTGATTGGTTCCTGATCTGGACACCCTTGAGGCCACAGCTAAATCCAGGGGGGAAGTTACAAGGAGTCCTTTCCCAGTGCAACCCCAGGAAGGGTCCCGCCACCCGCCGGGGCTGTCCGACACGGGAACTGTGATCGGGCAGACGAGGACCCACGCAATTCTCATCTCTCCACCCCTTCCCCCACAGGTTCCAGACCAAAAGGGGCAGACAAGTGTGCGCCAACCCCAGTGAGTCCTGGGCCCAGGACTACATCAACGACCTGGAGCTGAACTGAGCTGCCGGGGCGCAGGGCCGGGTCTTCGGGGAAGGCCGCAGAGCCCGGCGCTTCTCAGCCAGATGCACTTTCTCCTCGCTCACCGCCCCGAGTAGTCCCCGTCCCTTCTCGTAATTTAACTTTTATGATGAGCTGTGTCACTGTATTTGGTGTAGTTTCCATAATTTATGTGGGTGTTGCCGAGGGACACACGTCCTCCAAGGGGACGGTCCACCTGCACTGTTTCTCTGCTCTTGCGCATACGCGGGTGATGCAGGTGATTCTGTGTTCTCATAATAAAACTGAAAAAAATACAGACAGTCTCTCTGTGTTTTCCTTTGATCTGGTGTGAAGGGGGCTGCCTGGTTGATGGACAGGGCCAAGCTACCATTTCCAAACACAATAGGAATGCGCAGTTACTGAGGGCCACATGCTCTAAAGACAAGGTCTCACTTGATACTTTTGATGAGGATTTGAACACCCTTAAGAAGTAGGGACCCTTACCTCCAGTTTCACAGGTGAAGAAGCAGGCACGGAGGTGAAGTGGCTTGCTCAGCTTGTGGGTCTGTCTGGAGAGCGCTGTGAAAGGGTGACCCGGGGGACAGCCATGAGATCATGGATACCATTTCACACCTCGTACAGAGGTTGTGAATAGCAGCAGTGGCACGACACAGAGGGAGCACGAGGGAGTTCAGAGCCAGGAAAGCGGGCCCCCACCACCTCTTACCGGCGCATCTATAGGAAAACCAGCTCACCTTGCTGGGCCTCAGTTTCCACATCTGTGAAGTGGGGGAAGTGCTGTCCCCTTGGAAGGGCTGAATATTCTCTTTTTCCCTCTCTGAGCCGAGGCCTTTTCACCTAAAATGGGCCTATTGTCTATTTCCCTAGCATCGTCGTGTGGCTGAGATTAGTCAGTGGATCAGCTCTCTGAGGCCCAAAGCAGAGGTGGGGTGTTGTCACGAGGACAGAAGAAATGTCGGGTTTGGCCTGGAGTGCAGTAGGAGGGACCCAGAGCCAGGTCTCCTCGGTACCTCCGTCAGTACCCCCACTCCCGTGGGTCGGAACTGGGCTCTGAGGCAAAATTAGTGGACCACCAAGTGTGGCCCACAGGATGCAGAACGGGGTCTGTTAAAGCCGGGAAGGACCTGGCAGACCTCCTGGTCCAGCCCTCTCAGGTTATGAAGACCGAGGGCCAAGGGCTGAGAAGTGACTTGCTGTAAAGGCCACCCAGCAAGTGTGTGACAGAGTGTGTGA
Organism: Tonatia bakeri; assembly: GCA_004024845.1. Classification (NCBI taxonomy): domain Eukaryota; kingdom Metazoa; phylum Chordata; class Mammalia; order Chiroptera; family Phyllostomidae; genus Tonatia; species Tonatia bakeri. Next base: position 4,436 of record PVIA01011169.1, read on the forward strand.
CAGGTTAGTGCCCTTTTCTGTGCTCCTTGTGACATGTCTCTCGGGTGCCAAAAAGGACAACCCATTCTTACCTTTTTGTTATTTTATTACTTACTGTTATATTTCCTTCTTTATTAGATATATAATCTTTCCGATTTCATTTGTGTGATCTGTCTCCCTGTCTCTCTCTTACTACGTGTTTTGTATTTGGAAAGGTTTGTATTTTTGTGCCGCTGGTTCGTTTATACTAAGCCCTCTCAGTCCTACCCTCGCTCCCTTCCTGTTTGGATCATTATCTGTGTCCTCCCGTAAGTAACAGTCATAATGAAATTAGCTAATCTCCTCTCTTTCTTCCCCCCCTCCCCGCCCCAGGCCCCCAACGACGGTGTTGTGGGTCGTCTCGGTTCCGGGGAACACTTTGGAAGTTCTGTGCGTGTTCAATCCGTGTGTCGTGCGTCTGAAACTGATTAATGTTGCCTGTCAACTGTAAGTTTAAAAAACAGGGGGGAAAAAGATTGTCTTGATTATCTTGATTTTTGGAACTTTTGTGTACGGTGTAGAATCAGTGTGTAACTTTTCATTAAACATCCTTCCGATTTTAATTGGAATTATGTTAAATTTCAGTTTGGGGGAAATGAACATCTTCACGATCGTGAATCTTCTGATGTGTCTCACTCTGCATTTTTTAATTTTGTAAATGTCATCTTTATTGTATTTTTTTTCATTATCATTTAGTCCCCTGAGACCCCCTCCTCCCAGGAATCACCAATCACTGTTATTAAGATACTTTTAAAGTGTTTCTTGGCAATGACATGCAGTTTTCTAAATCTAATTTGTTAGATTAATACTTAGGTAATTGATGGTTTTGATGATACTGTAAAGGCATTTTTAAAGTTTATTCTTTAATTGTAAGACTTAAAAGCACGTGACTAGTTTTCTGCTCATGAGGCATCCGTGAGCACCGGTGCAGGGCGGGCAGGGACTGAGGGCCGGGAAAACAGCGTGTCAGGAAGGGCCGTGGTCACGTCTGCTCCCCCACTGTTCAAATACGTAAGGTAAGTCCTTTTTTTTAAAATTTTTAAATTGACTTTTTTTTAAAGATTTTACTTATTTATTTTTACAGAGAGGAGAAGAGGGGGAGAAAGAGAGGGAGAGAAACATCAACATGTGGTTGCTTCTCATATATCCCCAACCAAGGACCGAGCCTGTAACTCAGGCACGTGCCCTGACTGGGAATGGAACCGGTAACCCTCCTGTTCTCAGGCTGGCACTCAATCCACTGAACCCCACCAGCTGGGGCAAAATTGACTTTTGAAAAAATTTTCCAATTACAGTTTAATTTCAGTATCATTTTGTATTGGTTTCAAGTGTACAGCATAGTGATTAGACAATCATGCATTTTACAAAGCGTCCCCCCCGGTATTTCCAGAACCCACGTGGCACCATGAGTAGTTACTGCCACATTGCTGGCTGTTTCTCCGGTGCTGCACTTTATGTCCCGCGTTTATCTGTAACTACCGATTGGTACTTACTTCCTACGCCTCTGCGACCAGGTCCCCACGCCCCGTTCCCCGGGTGGGTAAGTCCCGAGTTCCTCCGGCCCTTCCTTCCACGGAGAATGAGGAGTCGGGTGCTCTCCGAACTCTCACATCTGTGCGCGCGCCCAGGATGTGGCAGAAACACGCCCCAGGGACCGAGGCTCCCCTCTGCTCCTGCCTTCTTAAGGGAAAGGCTGGCCTCGAGGCTCTTTGCCCAGGGTTTTCAAGTATGAGACTCCTGAAAAACATGTTTCATCTTTTTAGAGAAATATGTACTCCTTTTAGAAAAGTCAGAAACTACAGAAAGAATTGATGGCACAAGGTGCCCAGAATCTCATCACCAGGAGATAAACATAATTACATGTGTGTGTGTGTGTGTGTGTGTGTGTGTGTGTGTATGGGTGTACTTCAGGGTGTGTGGTACAAAATAACCACTGCATCACACTCCACAAACACTTTTAAAACTTTTTTCTTTTTTACACTCAGTAACAAGGAGTGAACAGCTTCCCAGGACAATGTATGTGCCGCTACAACTCCACGGTTTTCCCAAAGGCTTCGGAGCCTTGTCATTGTGGATATACCATATTTTGCTTCCTAATTTTTGACTAATGGACATTTAAGTGTCTCTAGTATTTTGCTATCAAAGAATACCCTTGGAACTAAGTATTTCCATTCACCCTTGATTATTTCCTTAGGAAATGTTCTGACAAATGTCACTGCTGGCTCAAAGGTTATGCATTTTTTTTATCCAAAGATATATTGTCAGTTTGCTGAGAATTGCCAATTTTGTGAGAATACACTTTATACACAAAAAGTTTGACAAACCTTAAAATACTGAATATATTTTAATTTTTAGTTATTTGACAATGATATACTTTTATGAGTTCGTGCTTCTAAGTCACATACTTTTTATTTTGTCTTTGTTTATTTTTATTTGAAATCACATACATTTTAAAAATAATTTCAATTGTGCCCTGGCTGGCGTAGCTCAGTGGATTGAGCGCGGGCTGCGAACCAGGCATCACAGGTTCGATTCCCAGTCAGGGCACATGCCTAGGTTGCAGGCCATGTCTCCCAGCAACCACACATTGATGTTTCTCTCTCTCTCTCCCTCACTTCCGTCTCTAAAAATAAATAAATAAAATCTTTTTAAAAAATAATTTCAATTGTGTTTATGAAACATTTACTTGTTTTGAGGGAATGTTTCAGTAGCCCTTTGCCCCAGAGAGGGCGGAGAGTGAAAAACACATATTTGGAAACCTGTCTGTGCCAGTTCTTTCCAAATACACTATTTCATTTAATTTTGAGAGCTTTCATTATGAGACCCCTATCTTACAGATGAGGAAGCTGAGGAGTGAATCAAATGCTTTCTTTTCTTTTGCTCACCATGCCGTGATTCCTTTCTACCGTCTTTCTTAAGGCACGTGGATCACACTGTAAATAGTGACTGCAGGAGGCTGTCATACCTAACGGTGTCCCCCATTTGCACTTCAAGAATGGTGTCCTCTCCCTCCAGGGACAGCAGAACCTGAGCTCCTGGCGGAGGAGCAAAGCCAGGACCGGCGTTAGCCCCATTGCGCCCCCTGCTGGCAATTCCTGCCCAGCGCATGACCTACACGGCAGGTGGAGCTAGAGGCGAGGTGGGATTCTCTGTGAATCTCACTTTTTCTCGTTTAATCTCCATAACATCTTTTTGCAAACATTCTCACTCTCACTCCAAGTGCTTGGAAACTGGGTTTCAAAGAGCTTATTTGTGTATCACACATCGGACAGTTATTAAATGACTAGAATGCTCTTGACCTCCGAAGAATACTTCCTGGTGCGCCATGCTGCCTCCCTCAATGAAGTAATTATGGGGAGCACGGTCCACATTGTTGTGTGGTTTCCTGCAGACCATTCAAACTGTAACAACAGTAAAAACACCGCCCAGCATGTTTGGATAGAGTGGCTACGCGTGTGCGTAGTGCTGTGACAGCTACTGGCTGCACTTGGACTTACTCAAGGCCACCCTCCCCCTTGCGACCTCTTCTTCCTGCTTCCACCCGCCTTTTCCTGTTCCCTGAGAGACCTGATGGGGTGAGTGAGCTCTGTCCTAGAGGGGCCTCCTTGACTCTGGCTGGCCGGCCGGCTGGCTGGCAGTCCAGGCTTCTTCCAAAACCCTCCTGCTTGCCCCTCATCAGGACTCACAGAGCCCCATCCTGAGGGGCTGAGATAGGAGGCCTTGGGAGCTTCTGGTGGGCACAGCAATGACTAAGGCTGTCGTCATTGTCCTGGTCCATGGGTGGACATGGCTGCGAGTTCCACAGAGATTTGACAGCAGAGTGAGGTTCGAAGTCACACAGAACCGACCCAAACCCTGGCCCCCACTTTCCCAAGCTCTGTGCTTTCACACGAGCTTCTCAAACTTCCAGAGCCTCCGAGTCTTCTTCACAATGGGGATGATAGGTCCTGCCTCACTTCGTTTTCTGAGGATTGCACGAGATTGTGCCCATCACCTGGCCAGTGCCTGGAGCTTGGCAAGTGTTCAATAACCGGTGGCCGAGAAACGGGGCCCGGGGTGGGGGGTCAGTGCTGGGTACGGGTCCTCCCTGGAGCTGCTTGGTCAGTAGGGGGCACTGGTGTCGCATGCCAGTGAATACCCCTCGCGTATTCTCACGGTAAGGTGCAGAGTCTCTATTACAGCCCAGGGTCCTGCCTGCTTTTAAAACTTTTGGATTCGTATTTCCTACCGGCTCAGGACGGCCCTTTTCGAACGTCACGAACACTAAGATACTCGTAATATAGTTGAACTTTTAGTATCCAGCATGCTTAATGACAACGTGCGTGGTGGATTCAGGAATGCCAATAAGTGGAAGTCTATGTCGTTATTCACAGTGCTCTGCCCTTGCGTTTGAAGAGACTGTCGCATTATTTACTCATCTTGAGGACACTGTATGAGTTGCATATGGACCAGCTCACCACATGGGTTGACCTTGCAGTCTGATGCTGCCCGGCATGCACAAGGCTTCAGAAACCGGCCCCCAACAGCTGGGGCTGTCACCTGGCTCTCTAGCGCTGGGTCCCCAGCTCTGGCTTCCCCAGGTGCTTGTGACACGGACTGGAGTTTGAGGGTCAGTCCGAGAGGGGGCCTTCCAAATTCTGTCGTCCTCTAAAGTCTCAGTTGCAGCCTGGAACTCAGAAAAGATCAAGACTCCAGTTTTCCAAGAACCCCGTCTCTTAAAGGGTGGATCGAAAGCTTCTTTCCTTTCCCGAATTCCAGCCAGGGTTTATTCCACCCTATTCCCAGAGTAAACAGAGTCCCGTTAAATGTCCATGCCTGTAATCGGCTCCCAACTTGTACTAAGGAGTAGGGTTGATTCCAGGCAGGGAAGCCGTGGCTGCAGATCTCCGGAAGGTGAGAAATGTGTGCGGGAACAGCCTGTGTTGGAACGCAGGAAGCCGTGACAGGCTGGACAGAGACCACCACGAGCTCAAATGACACTTCCATGAGAATTAGGGAAAGGCCCTCTGTCGGGGGGACAGAGTCTAGTGTGGGCTCAGTGTGTAAACAGGCAGCACCTTTACCCTCGTTAGGGAAAGCGTCCTTCCCTCTGTGTGGAGGCAGGGCCAGGTGCAGGGCTGTGGGAATGAAGTCGGGACGGATTGCAGTCCCACTCACCTGTGACCACACACAGTCGTGCGGCACGCAACCTACGAGACCCTACGTGGTCGCCCTGGTTACCGTGAGGCATAAAGTTCGGCCTTTACTCCTTACCACATTTCTTTGAAGTCATGATGTCATGCTCATTTCACAGACATGGAAACTGAGCGTCGAGGGGCGATGTGGTCCGGTCATAAAGGGCCAAGGTGGTCTCTTTCACTCAAAACCAGAACACGCTCTCCCACACCAGACCGCCTCCTCGCGTGAAGTAGCTTTTGAAAGCCCCCTTCTGTCCACTTCCCCATCTTTCTTCATTCATTTTCTCAATGCACACAAACTTTAACCGCAAACGGCCCAACATCTTTGCATGTGGCACGTCCTGGGTGGCAGCTGCTGGCCATGACTCACCCTCATGGCCAAGCTCCCCCTTCGCGGCCACTCCTTCCTGCTCAGACCCATTTTTGCCCCATCGTCTGTCTGAAAAGCTCAGCTGGAACAAGCAAGCTCTGCCCCAGGTCCCAGTGGGATTCCCCCCCGACTCTGGCTGGCTGAGTGGGCTTTCTCCACCAATCCCCCTTCCTTCCTCCAGTCAGGACCCACACAGCCCCATGGTAAGGAGGCCACCGGGGCTCCGACTGGGGCAGCTCTTGCTGGGGCTGTCGTCATTATCTCAGTTTGTGGGTGAATCGGCTGTTGGCCCCACAGGGACTTGGCAGGGGCAGTGAGCAGAAATCGTTTCAAATCTTTCTTTGGAAATCAGACTTAGTTTAGATTCTGTGGCTACCTTTTCCTGCCTCTGAAGCCTTGTATGAATTACTCAAGTTCCCAGAGCCTCATTTCTGTACATTCGGATTAGGAACACTGACCTCACAAGGAAATGTGACAGATAAAGGAAACCAAAGTGTGAGTCACTTGCCTAGAACTGGTGCCATCCCTGGCCCTGACTAAATGGCAGGAAAGAATCCTGGGAGCGTGGGAGCCAGATGCACCACATTTCTGAAGATGAGCGAGCATCCCCTTCATGTGATGGTGAGAAACCAGGCTGTACGGAGTCCCTCAAATGCCAACCTGAATCCCTGGCTGCAAACCGAAGCCTGTGATTACCCTGGTCTCCATTTGGAGACAGATCGATGAGCCTCCATTCAAACCCACAACCGTGCACACTTCTACGTGTCCTGATTCACACTTTCGAATTGGCCCATGAGGGCTGCTGTAATGTAGGCATGTGAGGCGCCCCACCCGACGGTGGTAGTATCCTGTTGACCCAGGGGTGCGGTCAAACTGCTCCGTGCTTCATTGCATGCAAGCTCCACACGTGTTCGAAAAATGGTAGTTCGTACTTACTCTGTATCTGGGGTCTAGGGGGACTTAGCAACCTCATGCATTAACTGCTTCCCTGAAAGACATACAGTCACTGTGGGAGAAACCAAGTTCTGAGCTCCTGCTGTTTGCCAGGCAGGTTCTAGGGTTACTGCTTTTAAATCTCTGAGTTCCACAGGTGAAGAAGCTAAGGCTACCGCAGGTAAGTGGCGTCCACGTGGAGAGCACCGTCCGGAGAGCCCGGTGTGTCTGCAAAGCACATGAACTTAGCACGGACCCTCTACCGTGGCCTTCATTGGCACACACCAACACACATCGCATTATCCCACATCGAGTATCCTGTTGTCATAGCGCATCTTACAATCTAGCGTTAGTTGTAGATGTCTTTCCATGCCAGCACAAATACCAGTAGATCTTATTTTTTTGACTGTGTGATTATTAATGAATGAATTTACTGTAAGTCATTTAACCAATACCCACTTCTTGGCTGTTGATCAACTTGACATTTTATGCTATTGTGCCTTTGCTGCAAGGAAGAAGATTGTATGTTTTTGTCTACCCATGGAGATGTTTTCTGTAGAATAAATGAGTAGGAGAGAAACTACAAGGGCAAAGGTTATATTTGTTTTCATAAATATCCTCTCTCCCCGCAGTCTCTCTTCCTCTCCCTCCCTGCCCCCCCCACTTGTCCACCCCCTCTTCCTCACTAACCGCAAGGACTTTCCCCTTTTCTCCAGGACGAGAACCCGTAAGGTGTCCTGCATCTTCTGCGTGCTCACGTCTCTAAACCTCGTTCTGACATGTAAAGGGGCACTTATGAAGTTATGGAACACTTTTCTCTCTCAGCAGAGCCCATTGCTGTCTAATTCAACAAACCCTAATTTGAAACCAGCCACTGAGCCCTGGCCCCTGTACCCCTGGCTGGCGTGCCCTCTCCACAAAACAGGGGAGGTTGTGACTCAGTGAGTGGGAGCCTCATGGGCAGCCGGAAACTGGGGAGAATCAGGAACCAAAGGTACACTGGATGGACACCTCAAAATAATATCAGCTCTGTTTTTACAATAGTAAGTATTTAAATAATTATAGAATTCAGCAAAGTGGCACATTACAGGCATTACATCTTAGGAACGGCAATGTTCATCCTTTGACTCAGCCCCTCCCTGGCACCCTCTCCTGAGACTTAAGTTTTGGTGGATCGGCTCTGGCAGGGATCCGTGAGCTCTGGTGCAGGGGAGACCGGCATCGCAGAGGCTGAGGTCAGTGCACAAGGACGGGCTGTAGCCAGCTCTGTCGCCCCCATCCTTCACGCGGGTGAGACCAACAGCCCTGATGGATTCCCCCAGCCAGGTGTGCCCAGGGCTAGCCCTGCCTGGCCTTTCCAAAACTCCGCTGCTGTTCAGAAATGAGATGGGAACCCCTCGGGGTGCCCAGGGCCACTGCCTCCACTCCTGCCCTTGCCGTGAGCCCAGGATCTCATTAACAAGGCTCCTTTAAAGAACTTTCATCACCCCTTTTAACAAGTAATGCTCATTATGTAAAGATCAGAAACTACCAGTGAGCATATATATGTACAGATACATCATGATTATGATACGATCATTATATATGATATCCTTTATATAAAATCATGATTTTTAATGCCCTGAAAAAATGACATTTCAACATTTCATTTATTATTTATATACTTATGTGAGTATTAATGTGTATTATTGTCACTGGACAGAAGCCAGCCTGTAGTGTGTGGGTTCTTGACTTTGCGGGGTGGGCGGGGGATAATGTCTTTCCTGGTTTAGGAGTTTTATTTGTCAATCAGAGGAGGGTGTTCCATTGGCTCAGAGACTTGCTTAGGCAACGACGTGGCATAACCCAGGGGGCACGTGGTGTGTGTCTTGAAGGAATATCAGTCTCTGGGCAGGGCTCGGGCTCCCACAGTCGCCAGTGCCACCCCCGGCCTTGCATTGCAGCTCAGTGGGCGGAAGGGCACACCTTTTAGCTGCATTCAGCCCTGCTGCTGCATTTTCACCAGAGACTTCCAACAGCACCATGAAGGTGGCAGGCTTCCTCCTCCTCGTGGCCGTCATCATCCTCAGCCTGGAGGTACAGGAGTTTCAGGCTGCGGTGATAGCACGTCAGCTGCTGGGTGAGTCCAGGCGGAAGGCGGCCCCGTTCTTCTCAAATGACGGAGCCAGAAACTAGGACATCAGAGCTCGGTATTTGCAGGAGGAGGAGGGGAGGAAATAAGAGGGTGAATATTCTAGTCAAGGAGTCTATGCAGGGACCCGCCTGGACTGCAGCATCCCTCTTTCTGCCTCCACTTTCTCCCCCTCCCTCCCCCATCACCCCCCATCTGGACCCTCCCCCACGCCTCTGCTGGCCCCTCACCAGCCGCACTGCTCCTCCCAGCATCTCTCTCTCTCGACCAGTGTCTTCGCTGCTTGGTCCAGATCAGTGGGATTGTCCAGAGGAAGTGTTTTCTTAATTATGTTAAACATTCATCACCTCCCTCTCTTCTTTTCCCTTTACCATCGCTATCCTCAGCTCGAAGAAGTAATCTTAATTCTCTGCCCTCACTGCCCCGCACTTCATCCCCCACCCCCTTGAAGACGGACTGGGGTCTCCACGGCTGCCCCCTCACTCTGCTGAAACTTCTCTCCTGGGTCCTGTTGACAACAGTCTTGACTCTCCGGAGTAGCCAAAGCCTTTAACCTCCATAGCACCTGACAGTTTTTGCCACCCCATCAACCCGCAAACCCTGTCTCTCCCGGGTAATCTTCCCTGTATCTCTTTCTTCTCCCTAGAGACCGTTGGATTCAACACTTACCCCTCTCCCTAGAGACCATTGGATTCAACACTCACCCCTCTCCCTAGAGACCGTTGGATTCAACGCTCACCCCTCGCTCTTCTTTGCTCTCCCCTTGCTACATTCAACTGGTTGCCAAACACCACCCATTCTGTGAAATCGTCTCTTTCGTATGTTCCTTCCTTCCCATCGCCCATTGGCTCACTGCGTTACCCCATGCTGGAGCCCATGCAAAGCTTCTCAGCAGCTCTCCCTGCCCCCTCTTCCTCCTGAAGTTGAATTGTTGGTCGAATCCCGGTTCCTTCTGCACGCTGACACCAGAATAACCTTCCTATGTAAACAGTAAGCATATCCCTCTCCTGGCCTGCCAAATAAAATCCAAACTCCTCGGATAGGCAGGACCCACCCCCTGCAAACCTTTCTCCGTGCCTACTTTTCCGCTTAACTTCCAACATTCCCTCACACTTATCCAGCCTCCCTTTCACCCCTCCTCCTGTAGTCACTTCAGGGTGAGGAGTGAGGCAGGGGAGGCACCCAGGGCACAAAACTTAAGGAGTTACTCATTCTCCAGATTGTGCAAGTGCCTCCTTAATTTTGCGTCCAAGCCCCCGCACACACCTCCCTCTAGTCCGAGCCCTGCTGCACGGTCCCTTCGTGGCCCTTCGCTAGTCATTCTCTTCTCACACCACCCCACTGCTCCCCTCGGTTCGGTCTTTTAAAAAGTCCTGCACTTCAAGATTCCCCTTGGGAGTACTGTCTTCTGTCTTCGGAGCCCCTGTTGTCCTTTGGACACACCGAAGGACACTTGTCACAAACTGCTTTGTTCTTAGTACTTTTAAACATGAGTCTTATTTCCATTGTCAGACTCTGAGCTGCTTCAAGGTAATGACCCTCTCTTACATCTTTGTATTTCTTGAGTAACTTCTGTGCCTTATACATAGCAAGACATGAACAGATCACGCGTACCCAAGCTGCTGTGTGTGGGGACGAGAAGTCTTTAACCCTCTCACCATAAATCAGCGACAGCTAAGAGCAACACGGCGGCTTGGTGCTGACTTTCTCTCGGGTCGGCAAGTATTGGGTTGGCCAAAAAATTCGTTTTTGGGGAGGTTCTTTTGCACGATGGCTCTAGGAGTGCTTAATTGTCTTCAACTTCATTCAAAACAATTTTGTTAGATTGTATTGTGACAGCTGTCGTATCAGCGTGCATTTTTAAAACAAGAACTTATCAAAATGGGTGAATCTTTGTGCAGTCAGTTTAATATCGAGGGTGGAAAAATACGCAACATTTTCAGTGTGTTATGCTTTATTATTTTAAGAAAGGTAAAAACACAACTGAAACACAAAAAAAGATTTGTGCAGTGTATAGAGAAGGTGCCGTGACTGATAGAAGTGTCGAAAGTGGTTTGCGAAGTGTCTCGGTTCCATTGACATTTTGGCCAAATAATTCTTTGCTGTGGGGCTGTCTTATGCATTGGAATATGTTTAGCAGCCTCTACCCACTAGAAGCCAATAGCAGGAGATAGCCGACATACTCAAAATATCCAAATCAATAAAGTTATTGGCACAAGTGGAAAATGTGTCTTTTATTTTATGGAAAACACTAACCAGGCTTTTTGGCTGACCCAATACATTGTACATATCCCACCAGGTCCCTTCTTACATGTCTTTAAAGTAGGTTTTGCTTTATTGGGATTATGTGAATGTATTGTTTTTAAACAAAATATGTAAGATGTTAATGAATATTATTCTGCGGGTAATCATTGAAGTGACACTGTGTATTGAACTGAAAGGAAAAAAAGTGGCACTGGCTCCTTAAACAACGGCTGTCCTCTCCAGCATGATGGTATTCAGCTGCTCTGTTCTAATGCAGGCACCTGCGTTGAGCTCTGCAGTGGAAACTGGGACTGTGATCTGGGGGAGCGCTGTGTCAGCAATGGGTGTGGCCACGTCTGTGCTGCAGACTAAGCACAGGTAAATGCATCAGGCCCTTTCTTGCTGCCTCGAACCTTGTCCAAGCCAGGCAGGCTGTGCAGGTGGCCCTGCTGGGACTTTGCAGAAATGAACGGACAGAAGTCTGTCTCTCTGTGGTCTCACCCTCTTCATCCACACTTCCCCTAAATAAGAAGCATCTATTGCAGGATAGTGGTTTCCAAATCCTTAAAATAATTTAGTAACCCAGTATATCCTGGAGAGAAATCAGAGTACTTAATTAAAAAGAAGATAAAAATCACCCATCATCCCAAAATTATGCCTGCTTAACACTTTGGTGAATGCTTTGAACACACATAGATATGTAATATTTATATAGAATATGATGTGTGATTTCTTCATTATTTCGCTTAGAAAGAGGTAGTGAACAATTTTTACTATCAACATCAATGTTTCCATGCCAGGGGTGTCAAACTCATTTTCACTGGGGGCCACATCAGCCTCGCAGTTACCTTCAAAGGGCTGAATATAATTTCAACTCCTTAAACAGCTAAGGAGTAGTTACATTTACACAGTTCTAAAATTATTTTGGTCCTTTGAAGGCAACTGCAAGACTGATGTGGCCCCCAGTGAAAATGAGCTTGTCACCCCTATTCTATACAATCCACTTTAATAGCCTTATGGAAGTCCTCATATACTTAGCAACTTCAGTTAATACAAATTTAATATATTGCTCATTTTATAGTATTAGTGTGGTTGTAATGAATATTAAATTGGTGTACATGTCCTTATTAATTTTTGTTTAGATGAATTCTAAGAAGTGTAATTAATGACCCAAGAATATGCTCATTTTAAGCCTTTAATGTACATTGCCTCATTTACTTATGAAAACCCCTTTCCTGTAAAAATATCTCAGGGTCTTCACATGATCATTTCTTTATCTTCAGTAGCCATTAAAAGAAAAAAAATCATAAAAGCTACTGTGATTCAGTTCTGATTATAAATTAAGTTGTATTAAGTACAATAGAATCAACATATACTTTAAAAATAACTCACTTGTGTTCAGAATGTATTGTTTGTCCCATCCCCCCACAATCCTTGGGGTGTTTTTCGGCCTTGCTGGCTCCTGGCAGATGCTTATTGATTTCCAGAACTGGAACTGTCACCTCTCAATAGTATGATGTCACTTGGGTCCCTAAAATGGCAGGTCTCATGCATAATTTTTGTCCATTTTTCAGATGAAGCCTTATCTTAAGGGTCACCCCTTTCTAATTCCTCACCCCTTCTTGGAGTTCCTATCTTCAAAGATGCAGCTGTTTGGAGCTCCTTGCCCAAGAGGACAGATGAACAGAAGAGTCTGTGGATGGAGATTCCAAGGAATGTGGTGGGGAAGGGAAAAAATCTGTTTCTTTTAATAAATCAGCATGAAAAAGAATAAATAAGTAAATAAATAAATAAATAAATAAATAAATAAATCAGCATGGTTAAAAGTACCCACACTACCTGAGTTATTTGGGCAGGGGTGAGGAAAAGGAGAAAGTGAGGGACAGATGACATTTGTCCAGCTCTTGCTACATAACAAGGTGTTCTGTTCTCCACAAGCATCATCCAACTTATCCTGACAACCACCTTGCAGCTATGTTTATCATCATTACTATTTTTCAAACAAGGACACTGAAGTTTGGCAAAATTAAGTAATTAGTTCAAAGTCATATAGCAGGTGAGTGTCAGGGTCTTGGTTGCAACCTAAGATGAACCACACCAAGTCCAAATCCTTCCCACAGTCTCTTTCATGCCACCTCCGCTGTGTGGTAACCAGGCCGGACACCCTTCCAGCCCAGTGGGTTGGACGCCTCATCTGCATTCCTTCAAACACTCTTCCCTTCGCAATCCTATTGTAATCACTGCTACAGCAACCAGTTTATCTCAGGCATCCACCAGATGAGTACAGGAAAACTTGTCTGGCCTTGCCTTGAACTTGTAGCCTAGTTCTCTACCCTTGTCACTTTGGCCTCAGGGCTTCCTCGACTATTCACGTAAGAGGCTCCCTCAGAAACCATCACATCCTGACGCTGCTCAACTCGGAAGCAATAGAGAATTTACGCTTGGTGGGGTAGCTGTTGACAACAGAGGCCAAAGACTTGCTGATTTGTGATTTCCCCTTCCATTCCTCAGGGGAGGATTCTGAGAGCATTCAGAAAGGCTTCCCAGAAAGTCCTAAGGACTGAGCAATCACCTCTCGTAATGGCCAACTTAATAGCACATATTTGCATTGATTCTTTCCTACATGTTCATTCCCAAATAAATCACTCACATTCGAACCTCGTCTGAGGCTCTGCTTTAGGGGAAGTCAGACTAAAAACATCAGTGACTAACTAGGTCTCTGCTCCTGATCTCTGAGCAAATGCTTAAATATCACGAATACATATACATACACAACATACATATGCACACATCCCCAAAATAAACAACTATATACGAGCATAATGAAATCTAAAGCCAAACAAAAATTAAATATTTCTCCCCAAGGAAGCCCAAAGTCTTCAGATAATTAGCTCTTCTAAAGCGTATGCCCAATTTTCATTGCTAAACAGAGGTGCTTTATTCTCAGGATTAAACATGTACATTCACATGACTTCAAGGTTTTCCCTGAGAGTCATGGGTGAGAATTTGCTTTGTTTGCACAACTGAGGGGTTTTCCCAGCCTGACCAAATGTAAATTTCAAGGCTTCACCTCTTGGGTAACCGAAAACTGTTCACAGATTTTTTAATGGCTATGTTCCGCCCCCCCACACACACAGCATTTTGCTTTTAAGATTTCAGGAAATCTTGAGGGTGTCCAGTCTCAACCAGGTCACCCGTAGGCAGTTTACATTTCGCATGGTTCAGTGTGAACTCCCAAATTACTGTTGTTGTGTGGCGAGTTTTCTCAAGATCCACACGAGGATTCACAGCCTGCTACAAGGAATATTGGGGAATGTAACCTTTATTCAGAGTGGCTGTGCTTGGGGAGGAAAAAACAGGGGCTGTGATTCCAAGTAGAGGACTGTAGTACAACTGGCGGTCTCTGCCACTGCCATCCACCGCAGCCCGTCTCCAACTCCAGCCCAAATCCGAAGCGCTGGTGCTAGAGGAAAGTCAGCTCTGCTCAGAACAAACAGTCTCCACCTGCCAGTCAGGGCTCGGGGAGGGGTGGGCGGCGGAAAGGCCTCCGAGCTCATTTCTAGCGGGTATTTGCGTGGCACCGGCATCAGGAGCCGTTCCCCCAAAGCCTTGGAATGCAGTCGCCGTGGGTCCTGGCCCAAGTAAAGTATTTCCGGAACTGGAGCGTGGAGTCGGGGATGTCCCGGAAGTATTTCCCGCCGTTGTTCAACGTAGGAAAGATGGCGACGGTGCAAGTCGCCAGCTCCCTGCTGGGCGGGTCGCCGCGAGAGGCGCCGCGGGAGCTCCCCCGAGAGCTGGGCGCCGGGTTCCGCCGCCTGTCGGCCAGGCTCTGCGCCTTGCGCCCGGACGACAGCAGCTCCTCCCGCACCGAGATCCACCTGCTGTTGGACCAGCTCATCTCCGAGAACTACAGCGAGGGCGGCGGCGGCGGCGGCGTGGCCCCGGAGGTAGGCGGGGCGTCCCGCGGAGGGGACTCCGGGAGCATCTGCTAGCCCGGCCCCGGCCACACCCCGCAGGGGCCCTAGCTGGTAGCTCCCGCCTGCCTCTCCGGGCTTTTCTCACCCCAACTGCGAATTCCTTAATTCCAGGCTGGTTTGCACCTTCCGTCCGTGACACATTCTCTTTCCTCCATCTGGAAGTCTCTGAAGTGCGTTACAAACTTGCATCTCTCAAAACCCAGCTTGCTGACTTCTGCTCTGATAACCCACGCATGTGTCATCTCCGGTTCCACTTTCCACTCCCCCCTTTCCCGCCTCACTCCCTGCATCCAGAATATTCTGTAAATAAAATTCGCTGCTATTACTTACTGAGGACATGGTACATGGAACACGTATTGTGCTATCCCGTGCACGGTTCCCTATCATTAGGTCCATTTTACTGATAAAAACGCAGAGACTCATGAAGATCCAATGCCCTGTTGCTGGCAAAGGAAGGGCTAGAATTGGAACCTAAGTCATCCATAAGTCCCTGCCTTTTTCTGTTCCTTCACGCTAGGCTCTGCCCCCTCTGCCTCCTCTTTAGAAGTGTGCCAGTGGTATTATTCATGCACATCAGGTCTTGGATGCTACTTACTAGATTCCCTGAACTCTTGACCCATCGTACCACTGCCTCTGGTGTTCACAGGTGCTTCAAACTTGACAGTTCTAAGAACGAGTACATTATCTCCCTGCTGGCCCATTCCCCAACACACACAGTCTGCCAAGTCACACAGGCACAAACTGTTTCTTCCTCGGTCCTGCCCTCCAGATCCGGTCCAGTCCGGATTCTTGACAATCTGCCTCATAAATATATCTCAATCCATCTCCTCCTCTGTATTCCCGTTGCCAGTGCCATAGGCCCTCCAGGCCAGGTGACCTTCTTGGACCGGTGCACTTGGCTTCTCTGCCTCACTGCCTGCCTCCAGGCCAGCGCTTCTCCAGACCATTCCTTGCTCTGCTGCCAGAGTGACCTTTCCTTTAGTGGGGGAGAGACCTGATTACAATAGTTCAGTACATAATGGTAAATGGTCAAAGCCAGTTACAGAACAGTTCATGCAGTGTGAGACCAATATAGGGTGGGGAGGTCTCAAATTTATGTATATTTATAGATAGAAAGAATTCATAACAGAAGAATAGTTTGTGTCACCAGGAAATGGAGTGGAATTAAGGAGTATTTGGGGATAGGACTTTTTATTTGTGTAATTTGCTTTTTTTTGCATCAAAACTATGTGCTTTTCCTGTGTCCTGTCCTGTAGCCTCCTGTTGTGCCCTGTACGTGGTCCTTTACAATTTACTGTTCCTCAAGCGCCTACTGGTGTTTCACTCTGCTAGTATTCCAAGTCTTTGCACTTTATTCCCTTTTTAAAAAATTATTTTTATCCTCACCTGAAGGACATTTTTTTCATTGCTTGTGTAGAAAAAAGAGGAAGGGAAAGAGAGAAACATTCATGTGAGAAAGAAGCATTAATTGGTTGCCTCCTGTATGTGACCGAATCACAGATTGAATCCATAACCTAGGTATGTGCCCTGACCAGGAATTGAACCCTCAACCTTTCCATTACAGGATGATGCTCCAACCAACTGAGCCACTCTGACCAGGGCACATTCTGTTCCCTTTGCTTGCAATGTCTTCCAGCACCTTGTCTGTCTGTAGATTTTCACTCATCCTTCAAATCATTTCAGATTCTGCTTAAAGTTACTTCCACAAGTCCTCCCTAATTACTATGTTTCCAGAGTTTGTACTTAATTCTTTTAGCCCTTAGTTCACATTAACTATTTGTGAGTGTTTTCACCTCAGTCATTAGAGTGTGAACTTCTGGGGGTTCGGAAATATATTTGTTCGCCTTTGGAGCACACAGACCTAGCTCCCTACCTGGCACATCGTAGGTACTCGGAGCCTGTATATTCAATAAACATCAATAGATGAATGAATGATACAGGTTTTTTTTAGACTTTCCTAATTTTACATTGAATTCACACAAGCGTCATTTCTGATTTTCCCGGTGGCATTGAGACTCTGGTTTGCTACTGTTGGGTATTTTTAACTTCAGTGTGTGCTTTCATATTTTGGAAGCCTTCCTTTGGTTCTTTAATTGTACTGCTTCTGCCTGTACAGAGACTCTGGGGTCGTTAGCCTCATAAAAACTATATGGATTCATTTTTTCAGCACATCGTGTTTTTGTGATGTCATTTTCTACCTCAGATTTCATCTTTCCCTATTTGGAGTGTATTTTGTTGTTTTGTTTGTTTAAAGAGAGGGAGAGAAATAGCAGTGTGCAGGAGATACACGGATCGGTTGCCTCTTGCATACCCCCAAGCAGAGACCTGGCCTGCAACCCAGGCCTGTGCCCGGACCAGGAACCGAACCAGCGACCCTGCGGCTCACAGGCTGGCACTCAGTCCACTGTGCTGCACCAGCCAGGGCCTGTTTGGAGTGCTAACCGTCACTGTTACTTTCCCGGCCGCAGTGTCTTGGGGGTGGGAGGGCCTTCCCTTGACTAGTAGGTGCGCCACCTTCTCTCTGTCTTTTTGTTTTCCTAGGATGTCAGCACTCTTCTCGTCCACGCTTGCCGGCTGGTGCCTCTCGGTCAGAACCATCTCGTCAGCAAAGTGTCTCAGCTTATCCACCATTTACTTAACACGTTACAGGTAACTGTTTACGAAACTCTAGAATTCAGGTTATGAACTTTGAGAATAACTAAGTACCTTTGAAATATTGGGTTCGCCAAAGAGGCCATTTGGTTTTTTCTGTAAATAAAAGACACATTTTCATTTTCACCAGTAGCTTTATTTTCTCCTCGGCCTGTAGGTGATCGTGGACGAGCAGAACCTGGACTTCCTGCTGGCGTACGCCACGTCCGCTCTGCGGCAGTGCGGCTGCTGGACGCACGTGCAAGTGCTTCAGGCCCTGGCGGCTCTGGTTTACGGCAACGGCTCCAAGTGCCAGAAGGTGGCGTCAGCTGTGTTCCGGGGTTCTGTCTGTCTGTTTCTGGTCCTTGTCTGCGTCTTTGTTTGTTGAAGGGCTAGGGGCGCAGGTTCCGACCCACAGGCCTTTGTCCAGGCTCCTGCCCTGCGGTCGGCTCGCTGAGCCGGAGCAGCCCCAGCCCAGCCGCTCTGAGGCGCGTTCCCGGGGGGTGAAGCAGTGCCTCTGGGGGCGCAGGGAGACAGTCCTCGCGACGTGCTTGGCACCTCAGAGTGTTACCCATTGTCCCCTGTTATCATGACCCTTTGGTTGCGCGGCCAAGACTGGACACCTTAGCAACTCCCTAGGCGGGAGTGAGGACCCTTCCCCACGTCTTTCGGCATGTCTCCGCACTGCCCGTCCGAAAGGTGTACCTAGCAGCTGGTCTTGTGCTACTTAACTGCCCTTTAGTTAAATGAACTCTGTCTAGCAAGTAATGTTTTCCAGAAGCTGTTATTTGCTCAACGTTGGCTGTTTTGTTTCAGTACCTCCCAGACTTGCTAGGCAAGGGCGGACTCTTGGTGAAGCTGAGTGACTTGGCCCAGCCCGACCCTGAGGTTCGGAGAGCGGCAGTACACTGCATGGCGAACCTGTGTCTCAGGTAGGTGGGGCCAGCCAGGGTTCCCAGTGGTAATCACTTAGGGAAATACATTCCTGCGCTCTTTGTGGGTGGTTCACTCACTCTGAAGCCGGAACCAACTTAGGAAAATAACCTACTTTGCATTTCCCATGTTCTTTGCTAATAATATCATCTTATATTATTTATTTTTAATTTTAATATTGCTCGTAAAGAAATAAAAAAATAGACTAGGACCTTATCCCTAAATACAGTAAAAGTCATATCTGTGCCCTGGCTTGTGTAGCTCAGAGGACTGAGTGTGGGCCTAGAAACCAAAGGGTCGCCGGTTCGATTCCCAGTCTCGGTCACAGGCCTGGGTTGGGGCCAGGCCCCCAGTTGGGGTCATGTGGGGGCAACCACACACTGATGTTGCTCTCCCTCTCCTTCCCCTCTCTCTAAAAACTAAATAAATAAAACCTTTTTTTTAAGTGATGTATGTGCAGTACATTAAGGTTTTGTTTTCTACTGGTATAAATTCAGACCTTATTCAGTCTTTAGAAGGATGTATTCATATGAATTGAAGCTTTGATAAGATTTGTCCATCGAGGCCAATTTCTTCTAAGAAAACAGAAGCCATCTCAGCTGCCCACTTGTAGATTCCTGCAGTAGGAGAAGAGCAGCGCGAACTTGAACTGACACGCGATGTTTCGCCTCTGCATTGCAGCGCTGTCCAGGGACTAGGAAGGCAGGGTTAGCTGTGTGACCCTGACTTCACAGGACCTGCAGAGCTAAACAAGATTGTCCCCTCCGTTCCTCTTCCACCACAAACTTCTGTGACCTTCCCCCACGGAGTCCATCCTTCCTCCTGTTCGTTTCAGGCTTCTGCCTTTCCCAGAGCAGTGACTGACCACAGTGCCCTGGTCTTCTACCCTACGGTTTCATCCAAGGGTGCATTCCAACTCCATCGGTCTACGTTATTGCTGCTTTTAACTCTTACCCTTCTGCAAGCCCCATTTGAAAGGAGGCAGGGCCTGAGTTGCTTTCTCTGTGTGTGTTTAGTGTGCCCGGACAGCCATACTTGGAGGAGCCCTACCAAAACACCTGCTTCCAGGCTTTCTTGACCACGTTACAGTCTCCGAAGTCGTCTGATATGGACGATATCACGTTCTGCATGGTAGGTGGGACTGCCGTTAACCTGTGACTGTCACAGGTGCGTCTCCCAGCAGCAGTGGAGCAGAGGCTGTCACCAGAGAGCTCGATCTGGCTGCTGCATTAGTTTTGTCTAGAGATCTAGGCAGGAGTGGAATGCTGATAACCTGAAAAGACTGACAGGAGAAGGGACTAGTCACGGCACATGTATGAATGACCCGTGGACACAGACAGCAGGGTGGGGATGGACTGTGGGAGTGGGGGGTGGGCTGGGCAGAGGAGGGCAAAGGGGGGAAAATGGGGACAACTGTAATAGACTAACAGTAAAATATTTAAGAAATAAATGAACAGACTGAAATCATATCTTTCAGGTTTAAATGATAAGAAATTGGGTTTTTTTTTCATTTGTTTGCTGTTTTTGTTTTGCAATGGGAGGTTTTTAAAGAAAACTGTTTTTTTCCCTTCCTGACTATAAAAGCAATACAGTTTCAGGCTCTGGCTGCTGTAGCTCAGTGGATTGAGCACAGGCCTGTAAACCAAAAGGTCACCAGTTGGATTCCCAGTCAGGGCACATGCCTGGGTTGTGGGCCAGGTCCCCAGTATGGGGTACATGAGAGGCAACCACACACTGATGTTTTTCTCCCTCTCTTTCTCCTTCCCTTCCCCTCTCTCTAAAAATAAATAAATAAAATCTTTAAAAATGCTTTTTAAAAAAAGCAATACAGTTTCAGACTAGTGACTGTCTTTTAGATGGAAAGGAAAAGAGTGGATTCCATAATATCTGCAATATTTTATTTCTTTTTTAAAAAATCTGATGCATCCCTGACTGATGTAGCTCGGTGGATTGGGTGTCATCCTGCAAACCAGAAGGTCACTGGTTCGATTCCCGGTCGGGGCACATGCCTGGTTTACAGTCCAGGTCCTGATTAGGTGTGTGCCAGAGGCAGCCAACTGATGTTTCTCTCAGTCTTTCTCCCTCTATTCCCCTCTCTCTAATAATAAATAAATAAAATCTTTTTTAAAATTTGATGCCAATATGACAATTTGCTAACATATTTTAAATTCTGAGCGGCACATTTCAAAAATTACGGATCTTACATGGTAAAGTTCCTTATGGTCCTTTGCTCAGATACAAGCACTTGAGAACATTATTGTTCATCATGCCCCCAGATTCTTTTTCTGTGTATAAATGATCATATAAATATGTTGTTTTGCCATTTTTCTCCTTTTTAAGCTTAATATCTCTTGGGCCTCTTCAGTACCTCTTGCTGTATCGCATGCTTTCTAAGTCTCTCAGGCAGACCTTGGGAAAATTACTTCTCGAGCCCCCATGTTCCTCGTCTGTGAAACGGGACATGGGTCTTATGAGGAGGCTATGAAACAAAGCATTTAAAGTGCTTGCGATTCTTACCATTGACTTTTACATGTAGCAGAGAGTTAGCTTCTTATATAATCATTGTCGTAATCTACGGAAATAGAAGTTTTTTCAGTGCGTTTACTGTTTCAAACAAGGCTGCAATTTACTGTGTGTGAGGAGGTTTCTTAAGGACAGAATTTTGGAAATGTGTTTCTGAGTGAGAAAGTTCATCTCAGTCGAGTTGCCCTCCGGAAACCTGCTCCCCCACTTCATTCCTTTGCCTCTAAGAGCTGCTGGGTTGCTGCATCCAGATTCCCCACTGCTGACCTCTGCCGCCACCTTCCGTTCCTGGCCCGCTCTTCCCACCGAACGGCTCTTCGTTTTTCCCGACTCACCGTGTACACCTGCTGGTTCATAAACCAGCCGCAAGACCACTCTTACTCAATCGGAGCGCTCTGTTCTTCTGGAAAATAATCAGTCATCAGATCTCTCTGGGTCTTCATTTTTTTTTTCTCATTTTCATTTTGTTTTTTCCCTTCCCTGTTTCAAGGTTTGTGTCATCATCTGAAGACATTTCCTCCTCCCTCCTAAGTGGGGCTAGAAAGTCGATCCCTGGACAACCACATTCCACTTGCCTTTTACCTTGGTCTCCTTTTCCCCCTAGTTGTTACAGAACGCGTTAAAAGGAATACAGTCCCTTCTGAACGGCGGGAAGATGAAACTGACGCAGACGGAGGAGCTGGGCGCCCTCCTGGCCGTGCTGAAGGTGAGGCTTGCCTGTCCGAACCCCGCGTGCGTGCACGTGCTGCGGCTGGCGTGTTTCCCACTTAAAGCCCCGGCACAAGGGCTGGCTGCTCTGTCAGCCCGGGGCTAGCTTTAGGGTGTTGTTGTATTTGAAGAGAGAATACAGTGTTCCTATTCAAACGTACTTAAGAGCTGGAAAGAATAAGCCTTGCTTTAGTAAATGGATCAAATTCTAAAATTTCGTCTGTGTACCTGAACTTAGGAAGGGAACGGGTATGATCTGTAGCCAATTTAATTTTAGATGATCTCGATCGTCTTTGCATTTGAACGAAGAACCAGGGCTTCTCCTTGGCTCCCGCCCCCTCCCAGCAGCAGGCCCATCCGTGGGAAGGCCGGGCCAGCCTCCCCGGGGCCCAGCTGTCTTCAGAAAATAGTGCGAAGCTTTGTGCTGGCCTCAGACTAAAGCCACGTACGATAACTTAGCTTTATCGTGACGGGAATTTTGTTTTTCCCCTGTGCCATCGCCCCTCCTCCCGAACACATTAGGGGGACAGATATCTAGAGGTGGACCTGGATGAGCTAAATTAAAAAGATTATATTTAGGTAATATAATCAGATAAAACTGGATGAAGTATAAAAACTAATAAATAAAAATAGTAAGTAAATTAAAATAAAATCTAACCTGATCTGACCAAGTGATGTCCCACGGGATGAGCTTAAACTGTTCTTTAAGTCCCACAAGCTGTCTGTCTTCTGTCCCATTTGTTTCCTTAACAGCCTCCAAACATCGTTCTGTTAGGTGACCCAGAACATAATGGATAATTCTGGTTTCTGAGTTACGTGTTCTGTATGTGTTTTCTTCACCGGCATCCTCAGAAATCCATGTTCCATGGACTCCCCGGAATAAACATCGAGATGCCCGCGGTGCTGTACCCCACTCCACTTCCGCAGTACGACGGGCGGCCGCCGGCCAGGCCGCAGCCCCCCGAGCCCAGCGCCTCTCGGCCGGCTGTGGTACGTTGTGTCCGTTTAGATTTAAGCCGCAGATTGTTTTAATAGCTTGCCATGTATTCTGTATGATTCAATCACTGCTGTGCCAAAAGCCCGCCTCGAATTGATTCAGTTTAGGAGTTTTAGCAGAGTGAGTTTAAATTCAGCATGCTGCTGAGAATGCCAGTCGGAGCGTCTTATATTCCTGAGACGCCCAGTGCGTGTAGCAGCTGGAAAAGCGGGCACTCGCTCTACGCCCGAGGCCGAGCATCCTCACCCCTCGGAGGCTAGAGGTCACAGAGCAGCAGACCTTTTCTGCGAAAGGCTGACTGGGACGTGTTTCAGGCCTCTGCGGCGGCTGCCAGCTCTGACATCCTTGGGTGGCAGCAGCCACGGACACTGTGTTAACGAGTGGAGGTGGCCGTGACCCAGGAAAACTGCATTTACAGCTTCAGGCTGTTTGCTTGGCTGCACTGGCCTGGGGACTGTGATCTGCCGACCCCGCTCGAGACCATTAGGCCCCACCTACCAGTCGACCCACCCCACACCCCTCACACCCACCAGTGTCCCCAGCCTTTCCCGACAGCTGCCCTCTCCCTCACGTTTCTGGCGGGGACCCGGAATATTCAGATATATGACCAAGGTGTCACATCTTCACCTCATCCGCGTGCTCAGTGTTCACTGTACGTCTGCAGCAGCCCAGACATCACACTGACGTGGAAGGTGCAGGCTGTTCGGGGGCCCGGGGGAACGAGGCAAAGACGGGTGGACAGCTGCAATGCGGTGTGGCGACTCCTTCCACCAGCATACTCACAGGACTTCGGGAACACAGCCAGGGCACCCAGGCAGACTGAGGAGTAAGAAGGCTTTCTAAAAGATGTGGCTGAACTGAGACTCAGGGATGAATGCTAGCACAGAAAGGGAGTGTTTTTATGTTGAGGGGGCAGAAGGTGCATGAATGTGGAGAATGAGGGTGAGCGTCGGCGTGGAGCGTCAGGTGTGCAGAGGGCAGGGGCGGGGCAGGTGTGAGCAGAGGCCAGATCCTGAGGGTCATGTATAGTGTGCCGAGGAAGGTGGGCTTTTATTGTGCAGTGGTGGAGACTCACTGAAGAATCTATGTAGCAGAGGGCGATGACAAGATTTGCGTTTTAGAAAAACCACTGTGGTAGCGAGTGAAAGGGAACAAGTCTGGAGCCACATTAATAATCTAAGTGGAAGTGGTGAGGACCCTCTTCCCCAAGATCAGGGACTTTGAGAATGCAGGGGGGGCACAGATTCCACAGATTTGGGGTGTCAGAAAGAAAGGAGAGGAGACACTGGCTTTTACCTCGTATCTGCACCTACAAAGTGCCAGTGCCCTGAAGCGTGCCTTGCGTCTGACGTCAGAGGAGAGACGTTCACCTCTCCTCTGCGTCTGCAGTGGGACTGAGCCTGTGTCTCGCCCGGGAAAGCTGAGAAAATAGCCATGCAGGTCGTTTTCTGTAGACCTTAATTCTCCCGCAGAACCCGGTTGAGAGGGCGGGATGCGTTCACAGCTGGGCCTCGTCCGTGGTGTCAGCCTCACACCTGCAGACGATGGTTGGCCCCGTGTCACGAGGTGGAATTGACCCCCCAGGCCACGAGGGTCGCTCTGTCCCACATTTTTCGTGCCTTGCCTCTTATAACCCCGTAGGGTACGTGCAAGTACTCGCAGCGACCGAC
Organism: Tonatia bakeri; assembly: GCA_004024845.1. NCBI lineage: Eukaryota > Metazoa > Chordata > Mammalia > Chiroptera > Phyllostomidae > Tonatia > Tonatia bakeri. The sequence goes on from PVIA01011169.1 coordinate 28,748, forward strand.
TCAGAGGGTGCTGAGTGGGTGCCACTTGTTCACGTCCTTCTTTCTTCCCCGACACGGCGGGAACGTACTCACTGACTAGCAAATAAGAAAGTATCAGCGGTCAGTTAGAAGCTGTTTTGAAATCACTGCTGTGTATATGTTTTCATTTGCTCCTGCCATCAGAATAAAAAGAAAAAATCGAAGGTAAAACCAAAGAAAATGCAGCAAGGAGAGGAGGAAGAGGAGGAGTCCGGGGGAGAAAGAGAAGCGGCCCTGGCCGACGGCTCGGGCAGAGCGAGCCTTCTCGAGGGGGCCGCGCAGCCTCCCTGCCCCCTGGGTGCGCGGGGCTCGCCCCGAGATGGGAGCGGGAGCGGAGCTTCGGGGAAGGACCGGGTGCCCTCGCCCTTCAGCTCCTCCGTTTGGCAGAGGGTCAGCAGCAGTGAGTCGGACTACTCGGACGCCGAAGGAGGCATGCAGAGTAAAATGAGGTAGTAGTATTTTGTTATATCTTTGTGCCTTGCGTGTAAGTTCTTATCGCTTTGCTTGAAACACGGACTGCTGCATGTGATTTCACTTGAAGATTCTCAGGTCTGTGGGACTTTGCGTTTCTCTGCGTTTTTGCCTCTTTCTGTTGATCTGCCTTTATACGTGTGGTTTCTCTGCCTGGAATATTCTGCCTTTTGCTTTTTTTTTTTTTGCCTTGCTCACCACCACTCAGCAGTCGCATCCTCTGAGAAGCCTCTCCTGAGCCTTGCCTCCCCGTCCTGGCTTAGGGACCTCTGCCGTGTGACCCTTTCACTTCTCTTTGCATTCGTGTCAGTGATGATGTGTCACGGCTGTCTCTTCAGCCACGTCTCCGCCGGCAATAAGCTGGTCAGTGGCAGGGGGCCAGTTCCTGTCCCCGCCCTCGGCACGGTGCCTGGCGCAGACACGTGGGTACTCCGTGCTTGTTGGTGGGATGGCTGGGTGCTCTGGGGGGCCCCTCCTCTAGCACTGGGTTCTCAGCACCGAAGTGCTGCCCTCTTGTGGTGCGTCTCGTGGTGTTCTTTCCGTTGACTGTTAATGTTTGTATAAACAAGGTGCTTTAACATGTTTTCATTGTGTTTTGGAAGATAATTTTTAATATCATGTTGGCATCTTCAGGACTTAGAATATTGAATTTCTCCATGTATTATTTGAGTTAGCTGGGATAAATAGTATTTCGTGCCTTTATTTTGAGAAAACTTAAAAGACTGTGTTTCCTCTTGGTTTGGAAAGGTCCTACCAAGCCCGAGTCCGCCAGGGAGCGCTAGCGTGCTTTCTGTCCACCGTGAAATCGATAGAGAAGAAGGCCCTGTACGGCTACTGGTCCGCCTTCGTGCCCGACACGCCGCAGCTCGGCAGCCCGCAGTCCGTCTCCCTGGTGACTCTCACGCTCAAGGACCCCTCCCCGAAGGTGGGCGGAGCTGCGTTCTAAGTGTTGCGCTGGGGAGAAACCTGGAAAAGCCTTTGCTGTTTTCTCTGCCCCGCCCAGTCTTACGGACGCAGCCCTTGCTAACACCAGCCCAGCCCTGACCTGACGCCGCCGGTGGCGGGAGAACAGGAAACGGGCTCCCGTGAGCACGGGCCTGGGCTGCGTGCGAGGGGCGGCGGACGGTGTCTCTCACACATCAGTGTTTCTCTCCCTCTCGTCCTCCCTCCCCGCCCTCCCTCTAAAGGTCAATCAATAAAATGTTTTTTTTTTAATGCTCCTAAAAACTTTGAAAGTTAAAAGCGCATGTGGGGAGAAGGGGGTCGACTCCTGATTTCAGCTAACCGACGTGACTCGCCCTGGCGTTTCAGACGCGCGCCTGCGCCCTGCAAGCTCTGTCTGCCATCTTGGAGGGCTCCAAGCAGTTCCTCTCCGTTGCCGAGGACACCAGCGACCACCGAAGGGCCTTCACGCCCTTCTCCGTCATGGTGGCATCCAGCATCAGAGAGCTGCACAGATGCCTCTTGTTAGCGCTGGTGGCCGAGTCGTCCTCGCAGACCCTCACGCAGATAATTAAGGTAGATGGTCCGGTCATCCGTGTCGGTTTTGTAGACTCTTCCGCACTGCTGAAAAGTGACTTCACTGAAGAATGTTCCTAAGTAGTCGTTTTATTTGAAGGTATCCCATTTGCAGCTACTTGTTTGATCTTTCCCACCTCTCTGTATGTCCAAACAAATGATTTACTAAAATACGCTCCTTTGTTTTTAGTTTTAAATTGTACCAATGAGAAAACAAGTGCCCTCCCCCGCCCCCCGCAACCTCACCCCCTGCAACCCCACCCCATCCCTGGAAAAAAGACACAAAAGAAAAAGAATGATTTTCAAATAAGTGTGAAAACTTTTCATTTTTAAGTAGATGCTGTAAAATTTTGTCTTAACGTTATGGCTTACCAGGCCCGCTGACAAACTGTTCCTGTGCTTTGCAGTGCCTTGCGAATCTGGTGTCCAACTCGCCTTACGACCGACTGAAGCTCAGCCTGCTGACCAAAGTCTGGACCCAAATAAAGCCTTACGTCCGCCACAAAGGTGGGTAGGAGTTCGCAGCTGGTCGCGTCTTTGTGTCAGTCCGATCCGGATTGCTAGTTTAAGAATGTTCGCAGCAGTTGTTGGCTCAAGGATATCTCTGTTTACTCTCCTCAAGTTTTCAGGAAAATCAGATATTGCCAGAACTGCACTTTTTTTTCCCCTGAAGCACCCCTGGAAGGAAGTGAGCTGGAAAATCAATTGTAAAATTGATTTTCAATGCGATGTATCTTTGATACGTCGTGCTAATCAGAGGGGCCCTTTGGGTTGAGCCCAGGGCAAGGGGTCCCCTCTAGTGAGTGACGGTTCGCGCCCTTTAGTCACAGGATAGGATGGGTGGACAGTCAGCTAGACATCATCCTTTTGGAGGGAAAAACTGGGATATAAAACCTAACTTGTTTCACGTTATTGCTCTGAAGATCAGATAAAATTCCAGACCCTCAAATCCCCACTAACCACAGAGCCTTCTTTCCTGGTCTCCCCCGCATCACTCCCACATGCAACGGGCAGAGGCGGGCAGAGGCGGGCTTGTAGTTGTGAGCATGCAGAGCATGTTTACTTGTTAGTTGCTGTGTTATTTTCCATAGAACACTGGCAGCCCTCTTCTGCGCGTCCTTGTGTATGTGCTGTGAGCACTTGCCTTTAAAACGTTTGTTTTTCCTTTGTTTGCAGCTTTATGGTCAGACACCCTGCTGATAAGTTGAGTTTTTCCTCCAGAATTACAGAACTTGGAGGAGGAGTGTTGTGACATTGCGGGCGGGGCGTGGGCCCCCCGAACCCCAGCTTTCCCCTAACGGGAGGAATTGTAGCAGCCCCGTAAGACTTTCAGGGGCTTACCTGAGACGAGGGTGTGCACACTGAGTCCAGGTCACGCCTTTTCCCCGTGTGTGACATTTACCCGCATGTGAAGTGGGACTGAAATATGCATCCGGCCGTGGGTGTCTCCTCATGCGAGTGGCAGAGGTGATGGAAACAGCCCAGGTCTCCTGGCTCAGTCCCCGCCTGTCCCCTGCCGGTCCCCTGCACCCACTGTGCTTCACCTGCACGCTGAGGGGCGTGGACTCCGACCCCGAGGTCCCTTTGAGGTGTTTGCCTTTGCCCTCCATCAACTTTTTACCATTAAAATGTCAAGCCCACAGAAAACCTGAAAGAACAGTACACTGAGCATCTGACTCCCTCCACCTGGACTTCGCAGTTGTTCATGTTTGTCATGTTTGCTCTGTCTCTTACACGTATGTATCTCTGTGTGTGTACACATGGGTGTATGTGTGTTTCTGTGTATGTATATAAAACTAGATATACTTTTTTTCTCGAACCATTTGAAAGTAAATTACAGCATGATATTTAATCCCAAACACCTCAGCATGCATATCCTAAGAATAAAGATGACCCAGAAACCACAAAACCAGTTTTGCACCCAAGAAATTTGCATCAATCCCACAGTATTGTCTAGTATCTCGTCTGCGTTCGTGTTTCCCCACGTGTCCCAGAAAGTCTCTTACGGCTTTTTTTAAACCTGTGTTCATTCAAGCTTCATGTGTTGCATTCCATTTGTATGTCACGTTAGCCTTTTTAAATTCAGAACAGCCCACACCCTTTTTTCTCTTTCATGATCCTGAGTTTTGGGAAAGTCCAAGCCAGTCGTCTCGTGGAACGTCTCATATTCTCCGTTTGCCTGGTCGTTTCTTCGTAACGCCGTTGAGTTCACATTTCTGTGCTGTGCATTTCCTGTAAACTAGAACACAGGTCCAGAGGCCCAGCTAGGTGCAGGCTCTACAAGAATAGCATAACTCCTGAAGCCCGCGGGGTGACTGTGGTCCTTCGACAGCTGTTCCCATGGCGACAGGTTCTCACCGTTTCCTTTGACAGATGTTAATGTCCGCGTGTCCAGTCTCACACTCCTGGGAGCCATAGTGTCCACTCACGCACCTCTCCCTGAAGTCCAGCTCCTTCTGCAGCAGCCCTGTTCCTCCGGACTCAGCAACAGCAGCTCAGCAACCCCCCGCCTCTGCCACCCTGACTGGTGGAAGAAAGCCCCCTCAGGACCCTTCCTGGAGGAAGCATCAGTCAGCTCTCCAGCGGGGTCTCCGGAGCCCTGCTGGCTCATTCGCCTTTGCATTTCCACGGTCGTGCTGCCCAGGGAGGGCTGCTGTGCGGGCGTCGACGCCGGCTGTGCGGCAGGAAGCACCCACGTGCCGTCCCCCATGCGCCTGGAGGCCTTGCAGGTAGCAGGTTTCGTTTCCTCATCTCTGGAATGGGAAATGACTTCCCTTGTAGGGTGCCAGTGAGAGTGAGTCCGTGATGGTCATGTAGACCCGGGCGGCGCGTCGGTGGTGTCTGTGGGAGTGTGTTGTGGGTGCGAGTGCCGTGTTTGCTGTTTCCTTGTGGTGTGGGAGCTTCGGCTGTAAAATGGCAGGTTCATTCCTTTTCATTGGAAGCCGCTTTACTCACCTCAGGCATTATGACAGGTGGGTGTAATGATTATACGAGGCCTGTCCAGAAGGTATCCAGCCATGTGCTATGAAAAATAGAGACATTTATTGAAGAAGATACAAGAAACACTGTACATGGGACAATGACGCCTCAGTCCCCTTCAAAGTAGGCACCTTGGGACCTCACACGGTTCTCCCAATGGCCATCAGCTGCCCCATCGTCTTTTCCTGAATCTCATCAACAGTCTAAAATCTTTTCCCCTTCAAAGATGATTTTAGTTCTGGGAAAAGCCAGAAGTTGCAGGGCACCAAATCTGGGCTGTAATGGGGCTGAGTCACTCAGATGACTTAATGTTTCACAGAAAACTCTGCACGAGACGAGGTGCGTGAGCGGGCACTCTGTCATGATGCAGCTGCCAGTCACCAGCTGCCCACAGCTGCGGCCTTCTGAATCATCCCAACAGTTCCCGGAGGAATGTTCAAGCTTAACGCAAAATATGGTGCAGACTCACTGCTCTGCTCACTCAGTCATTTTGAATGTGACAGCCACACAGCACACGTGCTCACTCAGTGGCATCCACCAGCCCACTGGCTAGTGCAGTGCAGGTGTCACTGTTCACGCAGGCGCGCTCCGGTCCGCTCTCCTGGGCTGCCGGGTCACATCGGTGCTGTGCAGACTGTCCTCGTTATGTTAACAATGGCCGGACTGTTTCCGGACAGACCTCGAGTAATTCTGAAAGAAATTGTGTAGTTAATCTTTGATTTCTGCAACTTAAAGTTAAACAGAAGTTTAATTCTCTGTAAACTTTTCTTTGGTCTCACACCTGCTTAAACTGAAGAACAAACTGTAAGGGCATCTTCCAAGGAAGAGAACAGCCCTAGATGGAAGCGTGGGCCGCGGTCCTCTGGCCTCTTGAACCGTTAGCTTTTTCAGCCTTAGTCTCTTCAGCTGAAGTATTTCACTAAGACCTACCTTAAAAAATTGTACCCAGGCTTCCTTAAATGAGATAATATCGACAATCTTAAAGAAACATATTTCATAAATCATAAACCACCACAAAATTATGTGATACATTCATTGATTTTAGCCGTAAGATGAAGATCATGCTTGCTCTTCATTTCATTCAGTGTCACAGTTCAGCCCTTAGCGAAGCGGGAGCCGTTTCCAAAATGCAGGAACACCGCTCTGGGTGCTGCCACCCGCACTGAGGGCGCGGCCTTGCTCTGTGCTCTCCGCAGGTGCTGGCGCACGTGGCGCGGGGCTACTTCCCGGTGGCTCAGGGCTACCTGCTGGAGCTGGGAGAGGTGATCTGCAGGTGCATGGGGGAAGCAGACCCGTCCGTTCAGCTGCATGGAGCAAAGGTAATTTTCATCCAAAGCCACATGCTTTTCCCCCACTGACTTCTAGATTCTTCCTTTTATATAACATGTTCATTAGTTCGAGGTTTCTTCAAGAGGCTTCAGGTGGGAAGCTGTGCATTCCTCTATTCTCGGCTCCACATATAAACCCAAAGAACTGATTTAGTAGGAAATCAACGGCACTGTAAATAGCTGGTGATTTTGCCTCTGGAAAGAGTGCCTTTGACATGGAAGTTACGTAGAAAAGAAAGATCAGTCAGAACTTATTTTTCCCCTTCGTCTGAGGGTCTCCAAAGCAGTCTTTTCCCTCTGTTGTCCTAACACTCTGCTTTGGTCATCGGTTTATTTTGTCTTCACAGCTTCTGGAAGAGCTGGGCATGGGCATCATACAGCAGTACAAGCCCGACTCGCCCCTAGCGCCTGCTCAGAGAGTGCCTGTCACCTTGGTGAGTGACTGTGGATTCACAGGCGTCTCTTCTCTTCCTGCCGCAGTTGGTTCCCTGTGAAGCTCGGCGACAAAGTGTAGTGGATGGCAGGGTTTCTTCCGGTGTCAGAAATTAGGGTTTATTACCTTGGATAGTGAGATTCTAGCATGAACAGGTTTTGTCTGCATTTCAGTTTATTTGCGGTTCAGTACGTAGTAAGAGTATGTGAAACATACAGCCAGCAATGCAAAAACCAGTTATTTCTTTTGCATAAACCTGGCTTGGTCACTCGGCCTGCCCCAGGGGCAGAGCGGAGTGGTGGGGAGAACCATGCGTTCAGAGTCAGGAGGGAGCGAACAGACCGAGGGGCGCCACCGAACGCCCTGTGCTTGTGAGCACCGTTCTGCATCTGCAAGAGCAGCGAAAACCCTTCCGCGTGGCCGTGGGAGAGTGCATGAAGTGAACAGATGCTGACAGGTAGTGGCACCCAGTGAATGTTGATCCCTTCGACCCCCTCCCCGCCGCACCCCTCCCAGGATTCCTGTCAGGTTCTCGCGATCTTAGGTCATGCCTGCTCCTCCACACTGCGCCTGTCTTCTTTGGGGGGGAACGGGTGACCTCACCAAAAAAGGCTTCTGCTTAGTGCCGAAGGCAAAGTCAACTCAGTTTTCTCCCGCTGCCTCCTCACCCCGTTGGTTCTTTCCCTTCACAATCTCCATCGTCCTCGCAGTGAATTAGGCGTGCCTAGCCCCAGCCCCGTCCTCAGTCTGCCCCGGAAACTGAAACACACCCGTGTGCAGGGAGGGAGCTGAGCTTTGCCATCCAGCGGACCTGGTTTGAATCCCAACTGCTCCCCACTCATCTGTCTCTCTGGGCAAGACGCTTAACTGTTCACACTCAAGTATTATTTCGTCTGTGAAAATGGAATGTACTTTCTGTGTTGTCTTTTGTTGAGTAATAATTATCCTAAACAATAGCAGCTTAAAACAGTATCCATTTATTCTTTCTCATAGTTTCTCGGGGTCAGGACTAGAGAGCAGCTCAGCTGGGGGTCTGGCTCAGGCTGTCGGAGGTGGTTAGTAAGGATGGTGGCGTGGGGTTCCCGTCAGCAGAGCTTGGCAGGCTTGGAGGGTCTTCTTGCAGGGTTGCTCACTGCCATGCCCCGCCAGGTAGTGCTGGCTGTTGGGAGCTGGCCTCACTTCTCCCCAGGAGGACCTCTCCTGGGGGCTGCTTCAGTGTTCTCTTGGTTTGAAGGCTGGCTTCCCCCACAGCAAGTGAACCAGAGAGAGAGAGACAGACACGGAGAGATGCAGGGTTTTTAGGACCTAGCTTCAGAAGTTCCACGGTGCCATTACCACACCGTCCTGTTGGTTACGCAGGTCAGCCCCAGCCAGTGTGGGAGGGGACTGAGGCCTCTCAACATTAGGTGGAGAGACTCACTGTGGGCCATCCTGGAGCTCGGCAACCACAGCTGTCCACATTCTTCCGGTTCCGGTGGGGAGGGCCCAGCCCAGGTTTCCAGGAGCTAGGACTGTGGGAGGACAGAACCAGCGCACGGGGTGCACAGCCACACTCGGGGCCAGCCACGGGGCAGAGAGGGAGGCACCGAAACACCAGATGGGTTTGCGAAGTGAAACCCCAGAGAGCAAGGGAGGGAAAATGGAAAGGCAGTCTTCAGATGCCTGCCTGCCTTGAGGGGCTCTGAAGGAGATGATTCTTCAGAGTGCCTGCACTGGACCCTTCCGCTCACAGGTCCACCGTGCACCGAGCACTGTGCTAGGAACTTTGCACTCGGTATCACATTTCATTGTCACACGGGCTCTGCCAGGTGGATGTCTTTGCCCTGTTTTACTGAGGAACAGCCAAAGCTGAGGTTTAGGGACTCACCCAGGGTTGCACAGCGAGGAAGCCGAGGCCGAAGGACTCAGCTCCAGCTCTGCCTCTGGCCCGCGGCTCGCGGGCCACTCTGGGGTCCCAATCTCCGTGCCCACGAGGAACCAGACTGAAGGAGCCCTAGCTGGGTGTCCGTGACCCAGATTTTAGTCCAGCTCCGCTGCCCGCTTGTTCACTTGTGCGTCGTGTCCTTGTGGGGACGCGGAGACAGTGACACATGCTCGGCGTGGTTTTACGTGTGCAGAGCACTCAGAGCCGTGTCTGGCGGCGTCTCGGAAGCTCTCCGGGGAACAGGAGCCCGTTCCGCTGCTGTTGGGACTGCCGCCGCCATCTTCGTCCCCCTCCCACCGTGGTCTCTGGTCCCTTGACTCCCTCAGACTGCGGTTCCTGACAGTAAACTGGGCAGGCCGACTCGTCTCCGTGGTCTCTAAGGTTCCTTTCATCGCTGTGGAGGACCCAGCCATGGCATTTATCAGCAGCTGCCGCTGGGTGGGGGGAGTGTTCCAGGACGGTCACCAGCGGCCGTCCCAGCGTCAGTCTGGCCCACCCACCGTGCCCTCGGGCTGCAGCTGTGTCTCTGCCCCATTCCAGGTGGTGCTGTTCTGGACCGCGATGCTGAACGGCCCGCTGCCCAGGGCCCTGCAGAGCTCCGAGCACCCGACGCTGCAGGCAAGCGCCTGCGACGCCCTGTCGTCCATCCTGCCCGAGGCCTTCAGCAGCCTGCCGGTAACTTCAGGCAACTTCAGTTGTCTGTAACAACAGACAACTTCAGGCCTGTTGTCTCGGCCCTCGGGGTGTCCCTGCGCGTCACAGCTCAAGTTCCAGTTCGAGGCTGTCTCGTTTTGAGCTAGTGTTCAGCATCCTCCCCGAGGAAAACGTGCTTGTTTTGCTTGAGTGCAGGGTGAGGGCAGAGGGAAAACTTAAAATCTTCGTGCGTTAGGAGGGCTTTTCCTCCCCGTGCTTAGAAGGCCGGGGGTAGAAGTAGGGAGATAGAGGCTTTGAAGTCAGAGAGATTCCAGAAAGAATTCAAATCCAAAAGGTAGAAAGACCTGGGTTTATGTCCTAGCTCTTCCATTTTCTGGCTTTTTGACTATCTTCCTAAAACTGTATTATATCATCCATGAAATGGAAATGATGTAATAACAAGAAGTGTATGAAGGAAAAAAGAAGGGTATAAACACTTAGCAGCGCCCAGCAACGCGGCATCCACACTGTTCCTTCCCGCCGTTCACGCCCGTTCTTACTCGTGTCACCAGCCGCCGCGATGAAGGCAGCTCAGCGAAGGAGGGGGGTGCAGTGGCCCCGTTCACTCGGCCGTGAAGGCTGTGGCCGCACGCGGTGTGTGCCCTGACCCGGGGGATCCCTCAAACGAGCTCTGGTCTGAGGTGCACCTTTGCTCTCCACCAAGGCGGCCTCGGGGTTTTGGCTGTGTTCGCCTCCTGCACGAGACCCCAAACCCAGACACGTCACAGTCACTTGTCACAGATGTGGCCCACCGCTGTTCATTCTCGCTCTTCCTGTGCCCCCTCCCGCTGCAGAGCGACTGGCAGATCCTGTGCATCACGGTGCTGCTCGGGCTGAACGACAGCAAGAACCGCCTCGTGAAGGCCGCCGCCTCGCGGGCCCTGGGCGTCTACGTGCTTTTCCCCTGCCTCCGACAGGTCCGAGCGGCCCTCCGGGGTGCACATCAGTCTTTTTGTGTGGTGGACGTAGCACTCTTGAGTTGGACAGTAAAGGAAATTAAATAGCTTTGTAATCTTCCTTAATTGCTACTAAAGTATGGTGATACCTGTCGTTCATTTATGTTTTTAAAGGTTTTATTTATGCATTTATTTTTAGGGAGCGGGGAAGGGAGGGAGATAGGAGGGAGGAGAAACGTCGATGTTGGAGAGAAACATCGGTCGGTTAAAACCGCGGAGGACCCATCCCTGGGGTTTCAGTGGGCGTCCAAATTGCAGTGCATGAGAACAGTAAACCGCCTGGGTGGATGGATTTTGACTTCCAAGTAGGAATTTGTGGCCAAGTCTTAGCACTCTGTCCGAACAACTGAGATTCCCTGGGTGGCAGCGCGAGTGTCTAGGGTCGCTCCGTCATTTGGTTTTGTTCGTCTCGTAGGACGTCATCTTCGTGGCAGACACAGCGAATGCAGTACTGATGTCACTTCAAGACAAGTCTCTGAACGTGCGAGCCAAAGCAGCCTGGTCCCTGGGCAACCTCACCGACACCCTGATCGTCAACATGTGGGTGACCAGCTCCTGCTCCTGGGTGACTTCGAGGCTGAGGTCCCGTTGTGAAAGAATTAGCAGTGACCTTATGTAGTCAGTGTTCCTGCTTTGTTTTGTTTTGTAGTCCTTCGAGGAGTGAGATCAGTAAGCTGTTCTTAGTGCTTGTGATAAAAGTACAGTGTGCCAATGTGAGAAGTATGCCCGCATCATAGGGAACGTGGAAACACTAAAGTGGAAATCCAAAACCTTCGTAGCGGCCACCCCCCTCCTGCACACTGCGCATGTGTGTGTTCGAGCAGCGTGTCGCAGGTCGGAGGGACCAGAGAGGAGGACAGAGGGCTGTTCCATGCCCTGCCTTTCCCCTTCCTTCCTCTCCTGGTTTCCACCCCAGAGGCGGCCGGTCCTGCTTGCACACCAGGGCCCTGCTCCTTGTCACTGAGCCCTGACGGGTAACGCGGACCAGCGTTCTCCTGACTTGCACTGACGTTTATGTGTCATAGTTTGCTGTGACAGTGTCATCGCCATGGGGTGGTCATGTCATCATCCCCTGTCATTGGACATTTACGTGTTTCAGGCTCTGATGTGCAGCGAACGCTCTTTGTGTGTGGAATCTCCACTGGAGTTGTTTCTGTTGGTTGCAGTCCCAGATGTGGACCTGCTGGGTCAAACAGTGTAAACTCTAAGTTTTGGTATAAGCTGTTTTCCTCAAGTTTCTACAGTCACACTAAGGGACTATTTTATATGTAAACCCACTTCAGTGGGTTCTATCTTTTCATGGGTTTTGCCCGCTTTGGCTGGTACAGGGACACCCCGGACCCCAGTTTCCAGGAAGAGTTCTCGGGTCTCCTGCTCTTGAAGATGCTGCGGTCGGCCATAGAAGCGTCCAGAGACAAGGACAAGGTATGCCCGCTGCGACGCCGCATCCTCGCCGGGTGGACGCTTGGGGTGCCGCAGCCCCGTTCCGCAGACCGGCCTCTGTTCCCGGGGAGCGGGATGGACTCCACACCCTCACCTGCGCAGTGTGCTCCTGACCCCCCGCTCGTGAGAGCGCCGGTGCCGTTCATAGTCTGCGCCGTGATGTGTCTTTGTCTGTTTCAACATCAGTCTGTTTTGGTTTGTTTTGTTTTGTTTTCCAAAAAAATCTTCGAGTAGAATGGACAAGTGAGAAAGACGAGCAGCCCTCGGTTTGAATGTCCCCTGTGACACTCACGAGTGTGACGCGCACTGCCCTGGGCTGTAGGGTCAGGCAGACGTGTTCAAATCCTGGCTCGTCCTTTAGAGGTGGTGACCTTTGGTGCACTGTGTGACCTCTCTGAAGGTCAGTTCCTTCGTTTCCAACGTGGACGCTGTTACGTACACCTTGTGGAACTCGGAGATACCTGACCTTCGAGCACCTCGCACAGACCAGACCAGACTTCCGTTAGTGCCGTGGTTCCGAAAACCTGGGGTGCCCTGCTTCCGACTAACCCCATCAGAATTTCTGGGGTTAGGGTGTGGGGGTCGGTGTTTAAAAAGAAAGCTCTCAAGATAATGCTAGCGTGCTACAAAGAAAACAGTACTTTTCTCCGGTAGAAGAGCATTGGTCTGGGATTGTGAAACCCGCCCCCCACCAACCGCGCTGCGCTGGGAGCCAGCAGAGTCCTGTTGCCCCAGGGGGCTCTGCCTGCCATCTCTGTGACTGGAGGGGGAGGGATCATCTTTGAAGTCCAGTCTGACGGTAGAAACACCAATGCAGGGAGCTCTGTGGCACCTCCCCTCCCTGAGGGCTCAGAAAGTCGGCCAGGCCAGGCCAGGCCTTGCAGAGTTCCGAGACCTCTTGCTTCGCAGGCTGCATTTTTCATTAGCTCTTTTGCTTCAAGACGTCTAGGACCTCCTGGGTTTTTTAAAGCTGAAATTATACTTTCTGAACCATTCCTTGGGGAAAACAGATTCCTAAGCTTTTGCATTTTATCCCAGGTAAAAAGTAATGCAGTCCGGGCCCTTGGAAACCTGCTCCACTTTCTGCAGCCGTCCCACATCGAAAAGCCCCGGTTCGCCGAAATCGTGGAGGAGTCTGTGCAGGCCCTGATCTCGGCCGTGCTGACCGAGGCCGCCATGAAAGTCCGATGGAACGCCTGCTACGCGATGGGGAACGCATTTAAAAACCCCGCTCTTCCGCTGGGTACGAAAGTTTTCCTCCGCTCTCCAGGGTCCGGCCTCTCCCTGCTGGGACAGCACACTCCAGTCTGCACTGTTACGGGAGATTCTCATCACAGTGTTACTCGTCTCACCACTGGGAACAAATGGAAACACACTGAGCATCCAGGTTCAGGGGCATGGGCTGCGATAGGTTGTGGTACATGTATCCAACGGGATATTTTGTTGCCGTTTAAAGTGGCATTTACAAACTTTTTTTGGTAATCTGGGGAAATATTTCTGATGCGAAGGAAACTAAACCAGGAAGTGAACATGGTTCTGTAGTGTGATCTCAGTGAATGGGTGGGAAAGACCGGAAGGAAATCACCCTCATTACTAACAGTGATTGCCTCTGGGTGGGATGATGAGCAGGAGTATTTTCTGCTGTCATTCTCGGAGTTTCACTCCGTGAGTGTACACCATTCTAACCAGCAGGGAAAAAATAAAGGGAAAACTGGCACGGGGGGCAGGGAGCCCTCGGTACGCAAGTGAACGCTTCCTGTGAGGAGGCCGTCTGTCCCTAAGTAATGACGGCCGTGCACCCCGATTACTGTCGGTGCCCAGTAGCTGCCCAGACACGTGGATCGTGGTCCCCAAGTCCCGCCCACTCCAGCTGCCAGACCACCTGATACAGTCGTCTCTGTGCCCAGACCTCAAACGCGAGGGTGCGCTCCTGGAGAGGGAAACCCTTCCCGCACCAGCAGAGCAGGCGTCAAGTTTGGGGCGCCTGGCCCTGCTCCCCTTACTGTCGCCAGGAGCACCCAGGCAGACCACGTCAGCCGGGTGCTGGTGGGGAGGTGGCCATCGGGCTTTTCCACCGAGGAAAGAGACTAGGGTGACCTCTGGTGGCTGTCCGCTCGGCTGTCCCTGGAGGCAGCAAGCAGCTGGCCAGGCTGGGAGAGCTGTGTTCTACGCAGCTGCCCATGCTGAGAAGAAGAAGCCCCCAAAGTGGAAGGGGCAGAGGAGCGCTAGCCCTGATGAGGAAAGCAGAGAGCAGGGAGGGAGAGAGGAGGGAAGTGTGGATGTCATCTCCTCAAAACTAGAAAACTGAGCCTTCAGTGAGTCCAGGTGTCCATTCCCCAGGCACTGCCCATACGGCATTTCCTTCTGCTTTGCAATAATGTGAGTGGCCTGCTTTGTCCGGAGCAGTGTCTGGATGCCGATCTGGGTGATGGCGTGTTCTTTCCCAGCACGAACAGGTCTGGGCGCACAGTTGCACAGCTTGGGCACCGCTGAGAAGCAGGCAGCTGAGAGGACAGTGGGGCTGCACTTCCATCCGCCCTCCTCCCACCAGGCGGCACCCACTCAGCACAGCATCCTCCCAGAGAGGAAGCCTCTTTCAGAATCACCAGAGTCACTGTCGGGTGGCAGAGCCCTGAGCACGCGGCAGGCACGCCTACAGACAGAGGGAGGTCCGGGGGTCAGTGCTCGGCCACGCACTAGGGATCCCAGGGGTAGTCACCCCCCGCCCCGGTTCTGTGGGGTTCTGGTGAGGATCGCGGCGTGAGCTGACTCACTGGGGCAGTAATGCATGTGTTGCCTTCTGCCGGCCCCATCCCTCTCCCTGTGTTGTTTTTAAGCCTTCATTTCCTTTAATGACCTTATTCTCCCTAGGAACGGCCCCGTGGACCTCCCAGGCCTACCACGCGCTGACTTCGGTCGTGACGTCATGCAAGAACTTCAAGGTGCGCATCAGGTCCGCCGCCGCCCTGTCCCTCCCGGGCAGGAGAGAGCACTATGGGCCTGCCGACCAGTACGCGCAGATCTGGAGGGCGCTGGTCACCGCCTTGCAGAGGAGCGAGGACACCACGGACTTCCTGGAATTCAAGTACTGCGCCAGCCTCCGGACCCAGATCTGCCAGGCACTAATTCACCTCTTGAGCTTGGCCAGCGCCCTGGACCTGCCCTGCATCGGAGAATCCTTGGAGGTGGACGGGGACATGCTCCAGTCCTATGTTCTGCAGTTTTTAAAGTCGGGCGCAGAGGGAGATGACAGCGGAGCCCCCCACGGCCCGCAGGACAGGGACCAGATGGTCAAGGCAGCCCTGGAGCACGTGAGCAGTGTCCAGGCCCCTCCTGGCGACACAGCCCAAAGGGCCATCGTGGGCTTTCTGCAGGACACCCTGGCCGCTTACTTTGACTCAGTCAGGTGCTGAGTGCACTCCCAGGCTGAGTGAATCGGTGGCTCTCCCACTGCACTTCCCAGGGTCAGGTGGTGAGAGGAAAACCCAAGCTTGCGCATCAGATATGCCGAGTTCACTGGTAATCTTGGGGGCAGAAGTACTCGGTCCAGTATTTATTTAGGATGAATTAGCAGCTGTGTTTACTTTTCTAACAGGGCTTTGCTGCTTTAGAGAGTGGTACCTCCACTCTTTGCCGGGACCTCCGACCTGTGTAACCAGGAGCCAAGGAGTTGGGTTGTAGGATGGGCTGAGCCGAGGTGGGGGTGTGAAGGGCGTTTAGTCTCAGAAAAAAAAGGCAGCCCTTGCTGGATAGCTCAGTTGGTTAGAGCATTGTCTCAGCACCCCAGGGTCGTGGGTTCAATCCCCTGTCAGGGCACATACAAGAATCAACCAACATATCCATAAATAAATGGAACAACAAATCTATGTTTCTCTTTCTTTTTCTCCCCCCCCAAAAAAAGTCAGCAAAAGGATTTAGGAATTGTTTTAAAAAGCAGCAAAAGGATTTAGGAATTTTGCCTGTGGGAATTGTTTTTGTTTGTAATAAACGAGTGAAAACTAGTGTGCCCGTGACCTCCCATTTTTATAAGGTTGCATTTACAGAAAGCTGCAAGCAGTGCCGACGTCGGGCCAGTTTGCTCTGGTGCGGCCACAGCGGCGGCAGAAACACTGGGAGTTCCTCGTAGGTCGGTGACACCTGCCGCACAGAACCCTCGAAGTGCCTGCCCTGGAGGCCCCTCCGTGCCTTCCGAAGGAAGCGGTGTGTTTTCTTGTCATTTTCGTCAAAATGTGCATAGATGCCTTCTTCCTACTCCTTTGGGCTTGTACTGGTGGGTTTCTTGACAAAATATCGTGAAATGGCTTTGGATGGTTTCATTTAATGAATTACTCTTATTCTTTGCTTATCTTGAATAAAATCTAATTTTTTTCTTTTTAAACCTTTTGCTTCTGTGAAGGTTTCCAGGTCTCTGAAAACAGATGTTTATGTTCGTACACAGGGAAAGACCAAGGGTAAGCACTTGTAGAAATCCCAGCACAAGCTCCCGAGTCTGCAGCAAGGGGCTCTGTCCGGATGGCGGGGCGAGCATCTCCTTGGAGCACACGTGGGCGTGCCCCAGGGGCTGGCCTCCACCTGGACACCGGGCTGGTGCCTCGGCCTTGCTGACATTGTAGGAGGAAGCCACACAGGGCATAAACAGATCTTATTTGATGAGAAACAGTAAAAAGCCTGGACCTGGGTCAGAATCCTAATTCCGAATGCCCAATTTCGGACTTTCTTTTGAAATTTCAAAGGAGAGTTTGGAGGACAGTCACTCTGGCACGGAGGGCCAGTTCCG
The DNA here is from genome assembly GCA_004024845.1 of Tonatia bakeri. Lineage (NCBI taxonomy): Eukaryota > Metazoa > Chordata > Mammalia > Chiroptera > Phyllostomidae > Tonatia > Tonatia bakeri. The sequence continues at coordinate 45,288 of PVIA01011169.1, forward strand.
CGAGCGGGCAGCATCGGGAGCTCAAGAAGGGCACGCACCGCAGCCTCCCTGCAGCAGCCGTGGTAACGCGGGCGTGCCGGGGTCATCACTGCAGGGCGGATGGAAACGCCCCACAGAGCACCTGGGCAAGGCTCCTGTGATTTCGATGCCGGTCCATGAGTCCAGATCGGAGGCAGAACCTCACCATCTTTCCCGGAGCTCAGTGAGCTCACTCACCCTGGCTCGCTCAGCCCCCATTGGCACGGTGTCGAGGCGAAGAGCCGAGGCTGGAGCCTGCCTCAGCTGCTCCAGTGTGGACATCACTTAGCCTCTCCAGTGCCCTAGTTTTCTCATCTGTAAAATGGGGACAGTAGTACCTACCTCCTAAGGATGTTATAACGATTCAATTTGTTAATACGTGGAAAGTTCTTAAGATAGCTTCTGATAGCAAATGTTAGATATTTATTTTCCTTGAATTTTCAGAACACTAGGCAGAAATACTAACGACCCAGTGTTCCTTGATGACAAACAGCTGGGCTCTTCCCACTGCCCTTTTAGGTGAGATGTTGGCCTGGACGCCTCAGGGGCCGGGTCCAGCAATGTGGGGGGGACCCCACCCCAGGACCACTTAGCCTGCCACGCGCAGGCAACAGAAAGGACCGGAAACGGCAGAGGCCGCATGCTCAGCGGGGAGCAGTCACCGCACTCCTGGTTCTGCCCTATGGCCCGTCCTGAGGGGCAGTCTTCCGGAGTCAGAGGTCCAGTCTCAACACGCTTTGGGGTGACGCCTGGTTCTTAAAGGCCCTGAGTAACTACGTCCCTGGGGAAGCGACTTGACCTCTTCTCTGTAAAGTGGGGACCAATACCGCGCAGGGTTTCTGGAGATGGTCACGTGATATGTGCAAGGCCTCTGGCCCAGAGCCGGCCCACAGCAGGTGCGCAGGGACAGATGGCGCCTGTTGTATTCAGAGAGCGAGACACCAAATGCTGGAGACTTTCTGGGTTCCAAAGATGTTATATATTGGCCATGGTTTAACCTGAACAGGGGCGAACTCTCAGAGTGTCCTAGGACACTACACCCGTCAGGGCTTCCAAGTGAGAGCCGCACCTAACGCTTACAGCCTAGCCCTTTTATTTGCAAGCAGCAAGCAAACTTACAGAAGCAGAAGTTGCAGTTATCTTGCAGAGCACAAGGGATAATTGCTGGGTACCTAAATTTTCTTGTGAAAACTCCCTAGTT
>PVIA01011170.1:0-46479 GCA_004024845.1 Tonatia bakeri
GAGCGGCGCGCAGGAGCGCTAGGGATTTCTATTTTAGGGCTTTTATCTGGAGGTCTCAGGAGGGTCTCAATAGAATATTCATCAGCTTTCCAGGTGTGCCCCTGGGGGCCATGGTCTCCACTAATTGGTCTGTAGGGGTCATTAGTCAATGCAGTTAATCCTGACGTAAGCCATGGTGTTGCTCTGTCTTATTTTTCTGCTTCTCCGGGCCTTAAGCTGAAATGCAGCTGAGGCCTAGATGGCGTCTGTAGGGGTTAATGCTTTAGGGAGTGGTCCCGCAAGGCTTTGTAGTTTTGCCGGTTGCTAGGCATCCAGGGCTCTCTGCCCTGGTGACTCTCTGCACCTGGCCTATTTTTCCTACTCTGCTCATGCCTATCTAACTACCTACCACAGAAATGCCTTCCGTCTATTGATGAAATTGTTTCCCTCCCCTTCTCATGGATACCCATTGCCTTTGTCTACTAAACAGAATGCTATTTGTGCTTCGGCCTGAATTAATGATTACCAAATAGCTATACTTACTCATCTTAAATAAATGCTTGTTTGCCTCTTACTTTGAAAGGACCTTTTATTTTTAAGTTAACATAGTTTGTCTATTCTTCCCATAATTTGGTCTGATTTTGCATCATAATTTCAAGAACAAATTATTAGGGTCATAACAAATTCAAAAATTTTTTATCTTTTGGTGACTTATCTCCGTTAATCTGTTCTTAAAAAATTATTATGCCTGCTATGAATATTCCACCTAAGGTAGTATATGTCTAGTATATGTCCTCTCTCTCTGTTTTCAGTCTTTCTTCATAGTTCTTTAGGTTTGTCTCTTGGAAATGACATACAATTTTTTACAAGATTTAAAAAATGTACCTGAGCCCTGGCTGGTGTAGCTCAGTGGATTGAGCGTGGGCTGTGAACCAGGCATCCCAGGTTCGATTCCCAGTCAGGGCACATGCCTGGGTTGCAGGCCATGTCCCCCAGCAACCGCACATTGATGTTTCTCTCTCTCCCCCTCCCTTCCCTCTCTAAAAATAAATAAATAAAATCTTTTAAAAAAATGTATCTGAGTATCTGCTTTTAATTGGTGAATAGATCTAGTTTATATTGATAATGATTACAGAAATATTTGGGCTTATTCCTGCCATTTGTATATATACATGCACACTCTCAGGGCTGATATTCACCTCAAACAAGTTGGTTAACCCCTTGCATTGTTACCAATTGAAATTCTTGCACCTGATTGTTATTTTGGAATGTCACAGTGCCCCCCACACTTGACCTTCCCCTGGTGTGGCACCAAAAAGGGCAGTGCATGGCTTGTCACAGGGAGGCCCTCCAGGACCTTTTCCAAGTCTCTAATTCGTCAGCAAATAGGCCAGACAGGTGGCTTAATATTTTATTTAAAAGCATTTTGAATATCATGAAATATGTTTTCTCTTTGTTTTTCTACCTTCCTTTGGATTATTTGAATTTTCTTTGTTTAAACAAGGGGTGGAGGAGATGATACTAGAGTTACAAGTGTATCACTAAATAACTACCACTAAATACATTTGCCAGAATACCCCTCAAAAAAATCAAATTTATCATGTCAAAAAATGAACCTAGCTCCTTTCCCTCTCAACCTGCTTTTTCTCCTGGGTTCTGTTTTCCACGTGGGATACTGCTTTCTGCCAAGGCACCCTGGCTGGAGATCTGATAGTGACTTCATTTCCATCTGCCAGAATCACTTTTCAGGTCCTGGAGACTGAGAAGGATTCACCAGGAAGCTTGCAGATTATGCTTGCAAGGGGTCCCCATGGGAGAGTCTTGGGAATGTTTTATGAGGTCATATATTTTTGTAGAATTTGCAAAAGTAAACTATTTTAAGTGAAAACAGTGAATTGGATGGTTCTTTCTACTCTGATTTTTCCTTCATCCCAGTTCTTCTCAAGCCCCTCATGCTGGAGTGGCCATGGCATTTTGGGGATCTAGCTAGGGAAAGGTAAGCTGAAGATACCTTCAGTTTCAGTTTAGAAGAATATGTTTATGTGATCTGTGGTCGTTTCTATATGTGGTTATATTGCTGCTAGTCTCCCCAGCGCAGGAATGGCTTCTGGGATCACCATTCTGATTCAGCCAGCTCAGCTATAAACATGGACTACAGCATCTGTTTTGGGAAATATCCATATTTTGCCATGCATAATGCATATTTTTTGCCCAAATTTTTGAGGAAAAATAAGGATGTGCGTTATACATGGGTAGTACTAATCCCATATCTATATAAATATTCTAATTCTTTTATTTGTGTTTATGTGTTAAAAGTGTAACTCTAGAAAGCAATAACAATATCCATATGCAAAATAATACCCTGGAATATGATAATCAGTTTTATATATAAATAAAATATTGAATTAAAAAATTGAAATGTCCTTGGCTGGTGTGGTTCAGTGGATTGAACACCTGCCTGTAAACCAAAGGGTTGCTGGTTTGATTCCCAGTTGAACATGAGTGGGTTGCAGGCCAGGTCCCTGGTAGAGGGTGTTCAAGAGGCAACTACACATTGATGTTTTTCTCCCTCTCTTTCTCCCACCTTTCCCCTCTGTCTAAAAATAAATAAATAAAATCTTATAAAAAATTTAAAATTAAAGTGAAAGGTTTCTTTTCCTGAAAGTTTGGGCCAAAAACGTGGTGCATTATACATGGGAGCACATTATACAAGGCAAAATATGGTATGTATGCAGTGCAGGAGAAACAAGATTTGTCATGAATGGAGCCAGAAACTAATCTATGGGAAATTCTTTCAGCCATTGTATATATAAAGTATTAATCATGTAAGTCTATTCTCATCCATGCCTATTTAAAACAGAAATTCTTTTCTGTAGGGAATATACTTGATAAGGCAACATATACAATTATAACATACACATATACATAAATACATCTTCTCTGAACAGTTCTGGAAATATATTTTACTAGGAATCTTGTATAATAAGGCACAAGCTGCAGGAGTCCTGCAAACAGAAGTATTTCTGCATGTGAAATTAAATGTTTTGTATATCTACCATATTAGATGGCATCTTAGCTTATCTGACGCAATGATTCTTATGAAATCTATACATTGCTAGATGCACGTGCTAATGAAAGATTAAAGTTTATGATGACTTGATGTGAAATATATCTAAAGTACAACACAAAATTCAATCCATCACTTTAATAAGAATATCCATGACAAACTGGAAAATACTTGTATCAATATAAGAAGTATTTAAGATTAGACACTGCACATGAAAACTTAAAATGGCTGAAATTTCATAACTCATACATGAAACTTGATAGAAGTATTTCCACTTTGACAACAGTTGTTACATTTGTGTGATATTACCAGTGGTATTAACCATTTGCAACTAAAATAGTTCATTTTGCAAACTTTACAAAAACTTCTGACCATACTGGAGGAACTGGAGTCTCTTTTTGTTCTATCTGAAGAAAACAAATATTACTAGAAAATTCTGCCCTGGCTCAGTGGATTGAGCATGGGCCTGCAGATCAAAGGGTTGCTGGTTCAATTCCTAGTCAGGGCACATGCCTCTGTTGCAGGCTAGGTACCCAGTTGGGGACGTGCAAGAGGCAACCAAGTGATGTATCTCTTGCGCATCGATGTTTCTCCTTTTCTCTTTCTCCCTTTCTTCCCATCTCTCTAAAAATAAATTTTCTGTTTACAGATTTTTCTTCCTATTTCCTTTTTCTTTATTTTTTCATTTTATTGTTATTATTTAAAATTTTTTCTTCCTAATTATTTCTTACATCAGACCCTCAATCTCTATACCTTAAGTACTACTGTCCTAGTTTCCAGGCCCTTGTGATCTCTAGCCTGGATTTTTGCAAGATTGTTTTAACTGATCTTGCTGGCTCTAGCTTCATTGCCCTGAAATCTGTCCTCCAGAGTGGTACAGGATGCACATGTGATTGTATCACTCCTTAAGAACCACCAGGGGCTCTCCACAATAAGGTTAAGCCTTGTAACCTAACACATAAGACCATACCTCCCTATTTGCAGCCCATATAACTTGGCCCTGGAAAAGTCAAATTGCTTGCAGATACTCCTCAGCTACCATACTGTGACATGCCCCCATACCTTTCCTCATGCTGTCTCCTTGAATGCAATGTCTTTCGCTTTTTCACTTTAGCAGCAACTTCTCATTCCCCAAGATTCTGCTCAACTATCATTTTTTATTGAATAGAACCCCTTGGATTTCCCTTTTCATAATAAGAGACTAAACACATGCTTTAGTGCAGGGCTGTCAAACTCATTTTCTCTGGAGGCCACAGTAGCCTTGCTGTTGCCTTCAAAGGGCTGAATGTAATTTTAGGATTGCATAAATGTAACTACTCCTTTACAGTTAAGCAAGAGCTCAGCGCTGCTGCTGGGTAGAAACAAGGTGCTAGGCTGGATAAAACAAGGTGGAAGGTCAGATTTGGTCCATAGGCCTTGTGTTTGCCATCTGTGCTCTAGTCTCTCCTCAGCTTCAAACCCCAGAAATGACAGGAAAGGAAAAAAATTACAGTCCTCAAAAATGATAGCAAAGAATGTTCAGAGAAGCAGAAGTGCTGAGGAATATCTGGGAAGCCAAAAGCAGACCGGATGGGATTTAATATTGCAGCCCAGCTTATGAGCAGTGGTCATGAATACAATACATATATTCTTGAAGGTATATACTACAATATGTACTACAAAGGTGGGAGCAGAAACAAGTATACTCGTGCCCAGAGGTAGGAGAGGACTGGAGTAAGAGGGGGCCAATGGGGTACTGATGGGTGGGTTATGCAATGGCTTCCATGGAAGTAGCTAGATGAGTTGACTCCTGGACCCCACCATTGCAGACAAGATGACCAAGACAGACACATCTGTCTGTAGGTATGAGCTGTGTCAGGGAGTGAGAGACAGAGCCAGGCCTTATGGATGGCAGGGCCAGGGAGTAATGGGCAACAGCTAAGCCCCAAAAGCCAACTACAAGAGCATCCACCCAATAGTGTGCCCTGCCCATTCTATACTCTCCCTGAAAGCAATGGGGAATGCACATTCATAATGGTTTTTACCCCTCTATCACAGTGAGTTATGCAAGCAGATTTCTTGCAGGAAATCTCACGAGAAAACATGGGTTCACTGTCAAAAAATTAAATATCCATTGGAGAAGCACCAACACCATGAAAGGAAGACATAACTGGGGAAACAGAATAGTAATTGCTAATATTTAGTAAGGATTTATATGTCAGGCACTATTCTAAACATACTGTGTATATCAAAAAACTTCATCTCTGCCCTGGCCAGTGTGACTCATTTGGTTGGAGAGTTATCCCACAACCAAAGGGTTGCAGGTTCAATTCCTAGTCAGGGCACATGCCTGGGTGGCAGTTTGATACCAGTACAGGTGCCTATGATCTTTGGTTTGGCACACACATGAGGCAACCGATCGACGTTTCTCTTTCTCCCTTCATCTCTCTCTAAAAACAATGAAAAAATGTCCTCGGGCTCTTACAGCAACTTTTTAAGGTGGGACTGTTTTCATCCCCATTTCACACATGAGGAAACTAAGGGTTAAGTAATCAAGTAACCTGACACAAGGTCATACAGCTTAGTGTGTGAAGCCACAATTCAAACCCAGGCTGTCTGCCTACAGATTCCAAGGTCAAACCAGAACAAATAAGACAGCCAGTACTGAGCTTTGAAGTATAAGTAATATTTTCAAATAAAAGAATATAAAAAAGACTCAATTAGAGATGTTAGAAGTGAAAAAACTTTTTAAAAGAAATGAAAAATAGATTTATAATTAAAAAAAAAAAGGAAACCCACCCCAGTGGAGGAGCTAACAGGTAATGGAAGAGCTAGTGAGCTACAAAATCAAACAAAGCAGTTTTCTCTGAGAACAACATCAAGGGATATATCAACAGAAGGTAAAAAAAAATAAACATGGAAGATAGTTACAGAAATATCAACATCCGTCTATCAGGCTTAAAAAAAAAAAAAGACACTTGCCCCGGCTGCTGTGACTCAGTGGATTGAGAGCCAGCCTTCGAACCAAAGGCTCACCAGTTTGATTCCCAGTCAGGGCACATGCCTGGGTTGCAGGCCAGGTCCCCAGTAGGGGGTGATCGAGAGACAACCACATCGATGTTTCTCTCCCTCCCTTCCCCTCTGTTTAGAATTTAAATAAGATATTTTTTAAAAGACACTAAAAGAATAGCTGTCCAGTTACCTGTGCTTCATCGGCAGGCAGTATGAGTTCATTTTCTCTTCATCCCCAGATCCCAATAAAATGACCATAGAGGAATGGCATAGGTTAAAATGTGCAAGTGCAAGAGGAACAAGAGAGGAGAAAACAGTGAATAAGAATTTCTACAACATTTTTCTGAATATAGAAAGCTTATGGAGGGTGGTAACTGAGTTGGCGAAATAGAGGGTGCATTCACTTGGGTGACCCCAGAGGGAAGAAATAAGGAGAAGCCAGCTGATTTTCCCTACTCTATCCCTAGAGTCTCAGAAAGATTTTGCCTTAAGATGTGAGGTAGAAGGGAGACTGAAATAGGAACTGAGATTTGGAAACCACAGGTCACTTTCCTATGCCCCTTCGGCAAAGGTCCCCTCTGCCAATGGGGAAGAAAGAGACCTAATCTGTCATAGAAATTAAAATGTGAGGACTGAAAAATGAGGGATGTTAGGCACTACCTTTAGGCAGAGGAGGTAAGGTATAGGGCTAACCACAAGGATTAAGCAAACATCTACGTATTGAATAATGAGATCCTAATCCCCAGGACATGAGCAACCTGATTTATAATCCACAAGGAGGACCCTGGAGGAAGCATCAGTTGAGAAAATAAGCATCCCAGACAGGTTTCCTCCAATAACTGACATTTGCTGGTTCCTTCAGTGCCAAAGCTGATTGATCCTCAAATACCCTACAGCGAAGTCCATTGTCCATTGCCTCACTCCCACACAGATTCCAGTCACTGTTTTGTGCTTCATCCCTAAATATGAATGTCCAACCAGGTGTAATTACCACCTTGTGAGGAAGGTCTTCAGGTAGGGTGACCAGCTGCCCTGATTTACCAGTGATGGAGGGGTTTCCCAGAACTTGGGGCATTCAGTACTAAAACTCAAAAGGACACTAACAAACCAGGACAAGTTGGTCACTCAACTCCAGCATGTAGGAGCAAGATCCATAAGCTTGGCTTTGCTTAATAATTTGCAAGCCTGACATTTCAAGTGCACAGCACAGTCATCTGCTATAATATAGCATCTAGTGGCCAAATCTGCCAAAAATTGTTTAAAATGGTTTGTGACTTTTGCTGATCATCTTCCAGCCTATGACACGATATACAGAGAAAAATATGGATGACACTGTTACTAATATCCAGTTGGCTCCTTTTCTTTTTAACTTCATCTTCAATCACTTGAAATCACTTTTGGATGGGCTGCAGGAATGCTTTCCTGCTGGAATCAATGCTGACCACCAGCCAGTGTCAGTTCTGAAGGTCAGTGCCTATGTCATGTGGGCTGTTAAATATGGTTTCACCAGGCCATGTTAAGTATTACTCTGCCATCCTGCCCTACATTAGAGAACAGAAAGCTGTTCTTCTGGATGTAAGTTACCTGATTTTGATATCATGGACTAGGAGTGATATTTCTTTTTTACCAAAGATTTCATTTATTTATTTTTACAGAGAGGGGAAGGGAGGGAGAAAGAGAGGGAGAGAAACATTGATATGTGAGAGGTACATCAGTCAGTTGCCTCTCACATGACCCCAACCAAGGACCTGGCCCGCAACCCAGGCACATGCCCTGAACCAGGAATCAAACCAGTGACCATTCAGTTTGCAGGACAATGCCCAATGCAATGAGCCACAACAGTTAAGGCAAGGAATGATCATTCTTTTTTTTTTTTAAGATTTTATTTATTTATTTTTAGAGAGGGAAGGGAGGGAGAAAGAGAGAGAGAGAGAAACATCAATGTGCGGTTGCTGGGGGCCGTGGCCTGCAACCTAGGCATGTGCCCTGACTGGGAATTGAACCTGTGATGCTTTGATTCGCAGCCCGCGCTCAATCCACTGAGCTACGCCAGCCAGGGCGGAATGATCATTCTTAATAGACTATTGTTACTGCTACCTCATTACCTCCAGAAATAAGCACTACAAATTCTGAATTGTAAATAATTATTTTAATAGATATCCTTCAACTGTAGAGACATTTATAGAAAATAACTATAAATAGGACTTCTGGTCAAGATGGCAGCATAAGTAAATGTGGTACTCACCTCTTCCCACAACCACATCTAAACTAAACTACAGAACAACCATTGTTCAGAACCCCCTGAGAACAAGCTCAATAGAAGCCCTACGAGACTGGTAGGGGTCAAGACACAAATCAGGTTGGTCCTATATCAATGTGTGGCAGATAAATATCAGGGAGGATATCTCTGCAATGGAGTTCTCCCTGAGGAGTGAGGGGTCCCACCTTATAAGCCCTCCAGCCCAGGGTTCCAGTGTCAGGAGGAGAAGTCCCCATAACTTCTAGCTGCAAAAACAACGGAGAGAGATGGAGGGCTTCTGGAGTCCCAGGCAGTTTTTCGTAAAGGACCCATAGATGTACCTACTCAGACTCATTTGTTCTGAGCTCCATTATTGAGACAATAGCTCAAAAGGCATGAGGGACATACAAGGAGGAACTGAACAGTCTGGCACCAATTTAAGAGCTCAGGGGGGTATTTTTCCCAAGACAGAAGTGCTGGTAGAGACCACTGCTCTTTTAATGAGCCCTTTCTACGCAAGACTTTCAGGTGGGGGCCGTATCTGAAGCTCTATCAATCTGGCTCATAGTGTTCACCCTTCTCTGGTGAAATCCTGAGGCCCTGACCCATCCAACTTTTGAGCCTACCCAAGTTGTCCCCAGTAGATTTTCCATATGGATTGGTCTCATGTTTCAAATTTTCCTAAAATTTTTAAAATAAGTAGCATCTGGCCTCAGCATGCCCCATACCTCTTGCTGAATGGCCCCAGCCCTGGCACTAGCAGCAGCTGGCCTTGGTTTGCAGCTTGGCCTCACCTGGGCACTTCTAAGCCCAGTACAAGTAGCCATTATCTGCGTATAGTTTTGTAGCTCATGCCAGGTGGTCCCAGGTAGAACACAGGCAGCAGCTGACTTTGACCTGTACCTCCCCGGAGGCCCCAGAGCCAGTGAACCCAATGGACAGTTTCAGACCATGTCAAAGCATGACAACCCAAGCACATCCACAAGCAACACACTCAAGGGGTGAACTCAGTAGGTACCAGAGCTCTGCTGAAGTAAGTCTTGCTCTGTGGGGTGGGCTAGTGCATAGCTGATCCTCCACAGTTGTAGGTTGGTGTTGGTGGTCACAGCCAGTCCTTGTAGCAAATTGGCCTGTGGGTAAATCCATCCCATTGAAGTATCAACAACAATCAAAGATCAACTATAAAAGGAGGGTCTACACAGCCTGCATGGTAGGAACACTTAGAGTACCCAGTTTGGGTGATTGGGGAGGCTGTCACCCACTAGACCCTGCAGGACACCTACTACATTAGGCCACTCTACCAAGCCTAGGAGATGCAACAACTCTACCTAATACATAGAAACAAACACAGGGAGGCTGCCAAAATGAGGAAAAAAAGACACATGGCCCAAATTAAAGAAAAGAACAAAACTCCAGAAAAAGGACTAAACAAAATAGAGACAAGCAATCTACTAGATACAGAGTTCAAAATACTGGTTATAAAGATGCTCAATGAACTGAGGGGAAGAGCAGATAAACTCAGAGGAACTTCAATGGCATTAAAAAAGGATGTGAAAATATAAAAAAGAACCAGTATAAAATGAAGTATACACTAACTGAAATGAAGATCAATTTACAGGGAATCAACAGTTGAGTGGATGAAACCAAGAATAAAATCAGTGATTTGGAATATAAGAAAGCATGAAACATCCAATGAGAACAGCAAAAAGGAAAAAGAATCCAAAAAATGATGATAGTGTAAGAAGCCTCTGGGACAACTTCAAGAGGTCCAACACCTGCATCATGGAGGTGCTGGAAGGAGGAAAGAGAGGGCAAGAAATTGAAAACCTATCTTTAAAAATAATGACAGAACTTTTCCCTAACTTGGTGAAGGAAATAGACACACAAGTCTAGGAAGTGCAGAGAGTTCCAAACAAGACAAATCCAAAGAAGCCCACATCAAGACACATCATAATTAAAATACCAAAGGTTAAAGACAAAGAGAGAATCTTAAGAGCAGCAAGAGAAAAGCAGTTAGTTACCCACAAGGGAGCTCCCATAAGACTGTCAGCTGATTTCTCAAAAGAAACTCTGCAGACTAGAAGGGAATGGCAAGAAATATTCAAAGTAATGAAAACCAAGGACCTACAACCAAGATTACTCTATCCAGTAAAGCTGTCATTTAGCATCAAATCACAGAAAAAGACCTTCCCAGACGAGGAAACACTAAAGGAATTCATCACCACCAAGCCAATATTATATGAAATGGTAAACAGTCTTCTTTAAGAAGAAGAAAAAAAAGATAAAAAATATGAACAATGCAGGGGATACATGGAGGAGGGGGATAGAGGGGAGAAAAAGATTGGGACAACTATAATAACATTATCAATAAAATATACTTAAAATATGAACAATAAAGTGGTAATAAATATATGTCTGCCAACAATGAAATCTAGAAAACAAAATAAATGAAAAGTAGAAGAGAAATGGACTCAGATACAGAGAGCATTTTGATGGTTACCAGATGGGAGGGGGCTGGGGAAGATGGGTGAAAAAGAGGAAGGGATTAAGAAGTACATATTGGTTGTTACAGAACAGTCACAGGGATGTAAGTACAGAGTAGGGAACATAGTCAATAATATTCTGCTAGACATATATGGTGTTAGGTGGGTATAAGATTTATCTGGATGGTCACTTAGTAAGTTATCTGATGTCTAATCACTGGGCTGTCTAATCACCTGAAACCAATATAGTAATGTATGTCAAAAGTAATTGAAAAATTAAAAAATTATTTTAAAGAAAGAAAGAAAGAAAAGAAGATAATGATAAATAGTAAGTTACTTTATTTAGTTACTTTGTAAGTCCATTTTGCAAGCAGTTTAGCTGGCAGGGCCCATTGTGCAAAGCAAGATGTGTGGCAGATTTTTTTGTGTGGGGCCAAATAAGGTATATGGTTACACACCTGCATCACAGTTTTTCCAGGCTAATTTCCAGAATGTGTCACAGCACATTCTGATGTGGAACTGTGGGGCCTCAATTCCCTGTTTGTTGCATTACCCTTGACTCCCCTTGCACTTTAGACACACTTTAGAGGGGTGTGGGTTGGTCTTCTCTTTAAGAATGTGCTCTTGCTGGAGCCTTACTTTTCATAAGAGGACCTAACTAAAGTCCCAGCTTAGTTTATTATTAAGTCTTGTGGCTCATTTCTTTGGCTCATTTCTTTGTTTGTTTGTTTGTTTAGAGATTTTATTTTAATCTTTATTATTTTTTTCCACTACAATTCAGTCCTCTTATAGCCCCTCCCCCTTTTTAGAGAGGAGAAGGGAGGAAGAAAGAGAGGGAGAGAACATCAATGTGTAGTTGCCTCTCACGTGCCCCCTACTGGGAACCTGGCCCACAACCCAGGATTGTGCCCTGACTGGGAATTAAACCAGTGACCCTTCGGTTCATAGGCCAGTGCTCAATCCACTGAGCCACACCAGCCAAGGCTCATTTCTTAATTGGCAATGAAAGCTACAAACACTTCAAGTAGAATCTCAACCTCATAGCCACAGTGTACTTTTTGAAAGCTTGGCTGAGAGAAATGCTGCTTGCAGATGAGTGCCTACAAAGTGTGCATTGGATTCCCTCTCTAGACACTGTTTTTAAATGTTACACTGTTTTACATGAAATGGTAAACAGTCTTCTTTAAGAAGAAGAAAAAAAAAGATAAAAAATATGAACAATGTGGGGGATACATGGAGGAGGGGGATAGAGGGGAGATTGTGTGCTTGACTGCCTCCTATGGCTTCTTGAGAAATTACTTTTAATGCTTTGTGCTTTTGTTGGTGGCCCTAAACCTTCACTGAGGGACATTGTACAAAATATGGTTTGTAACATTGATGCTGTTATAAATATTGAAGATGTTACTTATGTCCCCAGTGGACTGTCTTTGAGGACCACTTATAGAAGTGAATTTGCTCTTTGGTCTCATTATCTGGAATAGTTGCTTTTTCTTAGCAACCTGAATATATACTGGATCTTATATAATGAGGCATATTTCCCCTTCCCCGTCAGTTTCTAGGGTCTTAGAGCTAAGTTGGTGAATAACCACAAGACCACACAAAGGGGGACTAAATCACTCAGGTTGACACCATTGGTGAGTACGGAATCAGAGCATGGGATGTTGGCAAGATGCTCTAAGGGCTGTTCTTGCTATGCTGAGTGTCAGGGAATCCCCTCCCTGGACAAGGACTGGAGATGACCACAGCTTCCTCCAAACCAGTCTTACAGAGGAGACTGCAGATCATCCTTCTCCCTTAGAGTCAGGGTTAGGCTCAGCCATGGTAGGGCAATTACATTGGGAGACAGGCGTATCTGGTCCCATACCATTCTCCCTCACCAGCTTTCTCTCTTTTAACAAACACAGCATTGCTGGTAATCAATGGGCACCATGTGTGAAGTCAAATGCTGTGTGCTTTCCATCATTTCACCCATCACAGTCCCCAGGCACAATAGAATGTACATTCCCATTCTCAAGTTCACTTCTATGATGTAAGCCAGGGAAGAAGAAGGCTGTAGACATTCAAAATGTGGGCCTGGGAGTCAGAGGGCCAATTTCAAATCCTGCCCCCACACTCACTAGATGAGTGGCTATGGGTAAGATGTTTAGTTTCTTCATCTGTAAAACAGGAACAAAAACATTCCTTACCAAACACAGTTGTTAGAGACACATGATATAACCACTGGGAACCATGTAGCACAGGGCTTGACACAGCAATAGCTATTTGCTGTGAAGAAACACATTCTGGTGGTGAAGAGTTCGGGCCTTGGAATTGAATGTACCTGAGTTCAAGTTCCAGCTCTTCCCTGGCCACCTGTGAAACTTCAGTCGTTTCTAACTTCTTTTTTTTTTTTTAAAGATTTTATTTATTTATTTTTAGAGAGGGAAGGGAGGGGGGGGAGGGAGAGAGAGAGAGAGAGAGAGAGAGACATCAATGTGCGGTTGCTGGGAGACATGGCCTGCAACCTAGGCATGTGCCCTGACTGGGAATCGAACCTGCGATGCCTGGTTCGCAGCCCACGCTCAATCCACTGAGCTACACCAGCCAGGGCCGTTTCTAACTTCTTTATTTCTCAGTTTGTTCTGTAAAATGGGGCTCATAATATGTAGAGAACTCTTGGCACACTGCTTGCTATGAAGTGTGTGTTTCATAAAAGAGAGTTCTCGCTGCTTGTAGTTCAGCTCTAGCTAAACAGGCAAGAGGGACCACCTGAGGGAGGTTCTCCAGAGCTGTGTGCTAATAGGAAACCTCAGTGGTAACAGGAGACTGACTCCATTTCCAACATACGGTTATAACACAGCTGCTTAGATGCACTCTTTTCTACGTCCTAGGTGATGTACTGAGAGTTTTTATATTTCTGGCTTATCTAGGACTAGTTTTGGTGGATCTTAATAGTTTGGAGGCCACAAGGGCTGCATCAGTCTGGGTCTAATCAGGAGACAGAAACCACTGGGGTTCAAGCAATGAAACTAAAAACTTAACAGGGTATGATAAAGAGTAACCATAGGATTAAGGCAAACATCACAGGGCTACTCTCCCTACACCTGAGGAAGGGTACCCATGGAAGGACAACCCGAGAAGTGTGTCCATCATTGGAGAAGGTGTCATGGCATCTCCTTGGGTGGCAAGGCAATTTGATGGTGTCCAACCCAGAACTGGTCTGCAGTTGCTGGACAAGCAGGAGGCAAGTCTCCAGTGGGTGGGTGTGTGGGTAGGTAGAGGGAGTCAGGTGGCAGGGAGCACACAGTGTCTGTGTTGGGTGGATCATGGGAAGGCAACCACTAGGCCAAGCAGTACTGCAAGGTTTCCAAGAGAATTCTGGGCACATGACTGGGCAGAGCACCACAGGACATCCTACACCTGCCAACATAAGCAAGAGAAGCCCCTACCTCTTGCTGTGTTCTAGCACCCTTTCCTGAGAAAACTTAGCACTGTGCTCACTGTAAGGGAATGAAGCTTATGGGAATTCTGTCCATTATCACAGAGCAGGCATTGGTGGGTGAATTTGGAGCTGAGGAGTATAAATTAATAACTAGCACATACACCTCAGAGACATTTGAAGGAAACTGGGAACATGCATGGATCCATATACTCATGCGTATGCACATGTATATAATTATCCACCCTTGTCATGAGGGATAGTATTCCTAGGGTGTTCACAGACCTCAAGTGAGAGCACCTAGAGGGGACGGTATCCAAAGGCTGGCTTGTTCATGGTTCCAGAGCAGCCACAAAAAAGCCCCACAAGGCATTGAACTCTCTGAGGGAGGTGCAGCAAGGTGATATGAAAGAAATGGTCATGAGAGTTTGGCAACCCTGTCTGAGTTATGGAGTGTGATTTCTCTCCCTCTTCCTCTATTCCTTTCCATTGCTCATGCTCCCAAGGGGAGATCTAAAGACTCTAGCAGGCCCTGGCCAGTGTAGCTCAGTTGGTTGGACGTCATCCTGTAGCCAAAATGTTGTAGGTTCGATTCCTGGTCAGGGCACATGCCTGGGTTGCAGGTTTGATCCCTGGTATGGATTCATAAAATCCCCAGTCCAGGTGCGTATGGGGGGCAACTGATCCATGTTTCTCTCTCACATTGATGTTCTCTCTCTCTCCCTTCCTCTCTCTCTCTGAAAGCAATGAAAAAAAATTTCCTCAGATGAAGATAAAAAGAAAAAGACTCTAGCAGGTCAAGGCCATTTTCTTTTTGCACATTTATCCCCACCAAGCCTCACTGATTTATCAGCTAGAGCACACAGTGGGCACTGCACCAAGAACAGGATTCCTGGGTTATCGCAGATTCACAGACAGTTGTTATGCTCCCCCAGCTAGACACCACATTCCTTGTTGGTAGTGACGAACATCAGTCTCCACAGTTTCTCCTGCTCTAGCGCAGTAAGTATCTGCTCTTGGCCCTGCTGGGAGTGAGGGCTAAAACTTCTATCCTCCCCTCCTCCCCTCACTAACGGGGCTGGATGTTGGCAGTAGTCAGAGAGTCCTAAAGAATGTAATCAATTCCATCAGGTGTTCAAAAAATATATGATGCACAAATAGGACTCCCTGCCTCACCAGGTGAGTGTATTCTGGATAAGACTACCTCTCCCTGCCACATCACCTCTGGCAGAGTAGAGAGAGCCCCTGAAGCTCAGGCCCCATGCCATCCCTTATCTTCTGGACTATGTCTATGTGATTCTCTCAATCCCCTCTCCCAGCCTTGATTTTTCCCTCATAGCACATAGCATTGCCCGACATGTAATACAATTGCCTGACCTGTTTGTCTTCCTCGATGAAGCGTGGGATGTTTTGTCTTTTTTGTTAACCACTATACTCCAACATCTAGAAGGTATCTAGCATGTAGCAGGTACTTAATAAACATGGAGAAGGGTTGAATGAGTAAACAAAGCATCTTTAACGCTCTTTGTTCTCTGGGACTCAGTCTCTACTGCAGCCTTCTCATCGAGGGCCTAAACCACAGGCCTTCTCCCACACGGGCTTATCCCACCTATTTAGCATGGTGATTTCAACAGTGTGCTGCGGTACACTAGTGTGCCTAAGGGGTTTTTAAAACATGCAATACCTGCCCTGGTTGGTGTGGCTCAGAGGATTCAGTGCCAGCCTGTGGACCGAAGGGCTGCTGGTTCCATTCCCAGTCAGAATACATGCCTGGGTTATGAGCCAGGTCCTCAGTTAGGGGCATGTAAGAGGCAACCAATTGATGTTCCTCTCCCTCTCTTTCTCCTCCTTTCCCCCCCTCTCTAAAAATAAATAAATAAAATAATAAAAAAATGAAACATGCAATACCGGACTATTTAGTCAAGGGCACTGACCTCTTTTCCCTTAGATTGTCAAAAAATGACAACAGCCAACACAATAGCCATCTGGTGTGAATGAGTCAACATTATAGCAAATTTTTTGGTCAGAATGGCAAAAAATGTAATATATATATACCTTTAAATTTTTAAAAGATATTATTTGTTTCATAGACAGAGGGGAAGGAAGGGAGAAAGACAGGGAGAGAAACATCAATATGTGGTTGCCTCTTGTGCACCCCTTTCTGGGGACCTGGCCCACAACCCAACCATGTACCCTGACTGGGAATTGAACTGGTGACCCTTTGATTGACAGACCCATGCCCAATCTACTGAGCCATGCCAGCCAAGTCCTGTAGTATATTTTTTTGGTGTGACACAGAATTTTACTAATTAGCTTATGTGTGCTGTGAGATGTAAAAGGTTGAAAATTGCTGATCTAGCAGTTTCAGAGCATGGACTTTAGAGACAGGCTTTGGTTTAATGCAGACTCTGCTAACATGAGGTTTATTTATTTATTTTTTAAAAGATTTTATTTATTTATTTTTAGAGAGGGAAGGGAGGGAGAAAGAGAGAGAGAGAAACATCAATGTGCAGTTACTGGGGGCTGTGGCCTGCAACCCAGGCATGTGCCCTGACTGGGAATCAAATCTGTGATGCTTTGGTTCGCAGCCTGCACTCAATCCACTGAGCTACACCAGCCAGGGCCTAACATGAGGTTTATAACACTTCTGTGCCTCAGTTTCCTTTATTTGTAAAGTTGGGAATTTGCTGTCAAGTGGGTAAATGGAAGGTGAAAATGAACAGCTCAGCACAACTGCTGGCACATAGTAAGCACACAATAAACGACAGCCATTAGAGCAGCAACCAAGCAGGGTGAGAGAGAGCCAATAGCTGCCTCTGGCAGGCCACTGGCTGTTGGTTGGTAGGGATATCTGGAGCATTGTGCTGACATGGACTCTGGGCAGGTCCTATGCTCAGGGTTGTGGGGGAGAGTCCCACAGATGACTAAGGAAGACTTGATCATGGGCATGAGGGTGCTGGGGGTGGGAGATGAAAGGAAGTAGCAGCACTGACTGATGTGGCCCAGTTGGTCGGGCATTGTCCTGCGGGGTGAAAGGTGGCCAGTTCGATTTTTGGTCAGGGCACATGCCTGAGCTGTGGGTTCAGTCCCTGGTCCAGTGCCTGTGAGAAGCAACCAATCGGTGTTTCTCTCCCTCCCTTCACCTCTCTCTAAAAGTAAATAAATAAAACTGTTGGAAGGAAGGAAGGGAGGGAGGGAGGGAGAAAACCTGGGCTACATATTTATCATCCTGATCTAGACTTTCTACTGCAGCTCCTTTTCCTTTGCACATCTTGACAATTTGCAAGGGTAAGGGCAAGGGACCTCACAGTCCTTCACACACACACACACACACACACACACACACACACACACCTTGCTGCTCTTCTGAGCCCCAGCCTGCTTTTCTGTGCTGTTTTTTTTTACTAGTCACAATATAGCATTTTTGCTTACTTTTAAACTTTCAGATCTCTCTTGTCTGCGTATATAGGCTGACTGCCTTCAGGGTAGATTTTGCCTTTGAGACCTGTCAGCATAAGAAACATACAAACCTGTAAGAATTTTTATAAGTTTACTTGAGCCAAACTGATGATAATTGCTGGGAAGCAAAACCTCAACGGGTTGAGAAAATACTCCAGAGAATAGTAGGAAACCTCAGATTGGATAAAAAGTAAATGATAGGCACTTACTTTCACACAGGTGGACACAGGATACTTAACAGTCAACAATTAATGTGAAAACAATGACGATAACAATGACAATAACAAGGAGGGGATTCGTGGCCTCCCCCTGGTGCAGTGCCTGTGCTTTGAGGGTCTGGAAAAAAAAAATTTGGCTTTCCAAAGGTATGTTATCGTAGATGCAAAAAGACAACAGATGGGCTCACTTAAGGCAAAGATTGACCTTTGTTAGGAAAAAATGCTGTCTTAGTTCATGACTACTCACCTTGAACTATTTTTAGTTAGAAAGTTTTAATTTCAGATCATCCTGCGTGATGGCTTTAGGCCTCTGAGTTTGTAAAGCCACCATGCAGGCCTCCCCTGAGGTTGTCAGGTTTAGTATGTGGCCCATTTTCTTCCACAGACCTAACATGGTAAAGCAGAAAGTGCACTAGGTTAGGAGTCAGAAAACCTGACCTTGCGGAATTGTTACAGAAACAAAAAGGGGGCCAAAGGCAATATACTATTACTGAAAGGAAGCCCCCAGGTTCGTTATGTCCGCCGCCTTATAGGAAAGACATCTCTTAATGCCAGAGATTCGTGAAAAGGAAAGGAAATGTTTATTTAATGCTATACAAACTTAAAGTAGTGACCTAATCTCTTCATCAAAATCCCAAAGTCCCTTAAAACACCCACAAACACACACAGTCCTTCCTTTCCCCCTTTTCCCAGTCTGGGGTACCGTATCTCAGGAAAAGAAATAGAAGTCCTTGGCTCAGGCAGCCTCTGGTTCTTCCCAGTAATCCATGCTCAACTGGTAGGCCTCCCTCGGTTCCCAGCACCATAAGCTGTGTCGCCGGGATCTCTGCTAAAGCCGGGTGGTGGTTCCCCTTCTAAAACTGCGGGGGACCCCACTCTGGCAAAACCATGTGGCTATCCTTCACTGCCACAGCCATGTGGTCCTCTCTGCACAATGGCCTCGAGAGTCTCCACTCTGCCAAAGACTGAGTGGTTCTGTCCTGCACTGGCTGCCGTCCTCTCTCCTTAATGGCTGCCGCATCTGGGTTTAAATCCCTGCGCCAATCTTCCTCTGCAGCCCTATTTCCGACTCCTCCCACAATCAGCTACTCTTGCCGGCACTCTCATACCCTTCCCACTTTGCTGGGCTGCCATCGTGAGTCTGGGCAGGTGTAGCCCCATGTCAGGGAGCCAATCAAGCTCCCACACAGGCTCTGTAACTCGAGGGACCCGCCCCCCAGTTACGTCTTCCTGGGGAAGTTACTTGCATTCTCCTGGCTCAGAGCATGGCCACAGCTATTTAATGTATCTATGTAACCAGTTAAAGGTTATAGATATGTTAAATGACCACACCAGAGGTTAGCTGCAAAACTGTTGCTATGCAAAACAGCTCTCAATGGCCCTGCTCCAAGTGTCCCTTCCCCCAGCCCACACCTGTGGGGAAAGAGGGTGAGGACATCCTAATATTTCCTGAACACCTTGCGTTCTGGACCCCATTCCAAATCCCTACTTGGGGGCCCCTCTTGGCTGCACCTTGTAACAGAATGACCTTGGACATACTATCTTGTCTTTCTGAGCCTCAGTTTCCCAACTGAAAATGAGGATCTTAAAATGCCTTGCCCGCCACCATCCCCCGGGGCTGCTGTGGGAATCAACCTTTTCATGGTACATCCCTGTGTTGTCCTCCCCCACCATATCTAAAACTGGAGCTTCTGCAAATGCGCTCGGTACATTTTTTCAGTAAAGCAGTGGGAGGGTGAGCACTGCTAATGGGAGCAATGGGCATTCCAGAGGCACTGACAGCAGTTGGGAGAACAGTAAAGAAAATCCGACTTTTCTCTCCTGAGACCTGCAACTGGGAAGTTAGGAGCTGGGAAAGCTACATGCTGTCACCTGCTGGTCATTTACTGTGCAGCAGCATCAAATTTTCACAGTTCTGTAAAGCTCTTATTTAAACTTCGCTTAAGGAGGTGAGGACCAGGTGGATGGACCAGCATGATCTGCAAGGATCCAGAGGGAGGGCCTCGAAAGGTAAAGAGGATGTTTTAGGTGGGTACTGAGAAGGAAAGGAGGAAGGTGTCCTAGGCAGATTAAAGGGAGGGTTTCCAGACATGCCCTTGGAAAGCTAGACATGCGTCCCCTTCCCTTGTCTCCTTGTTTGTGGAGCTGAAGGTTGGACTCCAGATCTCTAAGTACATCTGTTACAGGGTGTAGCCAAGAGGGGGGGAGGCCCAAATGGACATTTAAAATGGGGCCCAGAACTTAAGGTGTCCAAGAGATTCTAAGATGTCTTTACCCCTTCGCCCCCCACAGATGTGAGTTGGGGGAAGGGGCACACAGAGCAAGAACATGCAGGGCAGCTTTGCAGCTAATCCATGGCATGGTCATTTAACATACCCATAGCCTTGGGCCGGTTGCTTGAATATGCTAAATAGCTATGGCCATGCTCTGGGACAGGGGGATGGAAAGGGACACCTCCCCAAGACGTGACTGGGGGGCAGGTCCCCTGAGTAACAGCGCTTGTGTGGGAGCTCGGAGGAGATTGGTTCCAGGACATGGGGTGACACTTGCCCAGACCCATGATAGTGACCAGAAAAACTAGAAAGGATAGCAGATTGAGGGCAAGTGTGGCCGAGTGTGGGAGGAGTCAGAAATGGGGCTGCAGAGGAAGATTGGTGCTGGGATTTAAACCCAGACATGGCAGCCATAGAGGAGAGAACCTTGCGGATTTGGCTGAGTGGGGACTCCCGTGGTCCTGGGGGAGAGAGGACCACGGTGGCTGGAGTGGTGGAGAGAAGACCGCACATCTTTGCCAGAGTGGGGACCCCCACAGCAGTAGTAGGGGGAACCATCACCCAGCTTTAGCAGAGATTCCAGCGACACAGCTGATGGTGCCGAGAACCGAGAGAGGCCTACCAGCCGGGCACAGATTACTGGGAAGAACCAGACATTGCCTGAGACTGGACTTCTATTTCCTTTCCTGAGATATGGTACCCCAGACTGGGCAAGGGGGAAGGAAGGACTGTGTGAGTTTGTGGGTGTTTTAAGGGACTTTAAGATTTTGATAAAGACATTAGGTCACTACCTTAAGTTTGTATAGCACTAAATAAACGTTTCCTTTCCTTTTCACAAATCTCTGGCATTGAGAGATATCTTTCCTTTAAGGCGGCGGCGAAGATGGACCTGAGTCTCTTTCCGTAAGAGTATTATCATTCCAGACCCCTTTGTTTTGTTCTGTAACACATCTGCTCAGGGGAAGGAACAGAAGCTTTGAAAGGCTTCTGGAAGAAAGAGTGAAATAAATACCTGTGTAGTCCCTACCAACTCTAAGAATTAGAATCATATTGTTATCTTAAAAGCATTCTGTTATATGAATATATTATAATTTATCTGCATATCTACTGTGAATGGACATTTGAATTGTTTCCCACTGTTTCCAATGTTTGCTGCCTTGTACATCCACACACATGCGTTTCTGTTGAGTATATACCCAGGGGATGGAAATGCTGGGCTGTAGAGCATGTGCATTTTCAGCTTCGTAGATGGTTACAATTTATTATCTCAAGAGGTTGCACTAACTAAAATCACATCTGAAGTGTGTGTGTGAGTCTTCATAACTCCAAATTCACTACGAGCAGTTACTGTCAGATATTTTAACATTTTACTCATTTGGTACAATGAAATGGATTTCCATTTACTTTTTTTCAATTAATAATGAGCATGTTTTCATGTTTGCTGACATTTTGATTTCCTTCTGTGAAATACCTGCTTATTTTTTTTTGTTTATTTTTCTATTGTTTTGTCTTTTTTCTTGTTAATATGTAAGAGTTTTAAAATACATTCTGGATACAGCTCTTTTATTATTTATGAATATTGTAAAGTTTTTATCCCATTTCATAGTTTACTTGTTCAGTTTCCTAGAAGTGTCTCTTGAAGAAGAAAAGTTATTAATTATAATACAATTGTGGTAGACAAAATTCTGAGATGACCTCCATAATCCCCACCCTGGTATGTTACCTCTGTGCCCCAGAAAAGGGGACCAAACCTGTGGACATGACCGGCGTCATTCTTGATAGTGTTGCATGGTTGGCTGTCAGGCCGGGTCTCCTCTCAGGCCCCAGAGACAGCCGGCATTGCCACAGAGCCCCCTCAGCTTCAAAGCCATCAGTGGCATGTTGACCGACTCTTCCTCACACTTGGAATCTCTCTGAGTTTTTCTGATTCTGATCTTTAAACCCGGGTTTGAAGGGATCGTGTTGCTTGGTCAGGCCCATCTGGATAATCTCCCTCTTGATGAGCTCACACTCAGTGGATTTGTAATCCTAGTTATATGCACAAACAAGGACCTGGAAACCTCAGTCCCACAACCTAAAGGAGCTAAATCTACCACAACCCCAGGAGTTGGGAAGAGGACCCAGAGATACTGAGGAAACCACAATCCAACCAGCACCTTGGTTTCAGCCTGTGAGGCCCTGAGCAGAGAGCCCAGCCACAGCATCTTTGGGCTTCTGGCCTACTGCTAACTTTGTAACATTATTCATATATTAGATCTCTGCAACATGTCCCTTATCTCTCATTCACTTTTCTATATTTTCCATCTTTTTTTCACATCCTTTCTGAGCTTCAACTGCAGTGTTTCCTACTGACCTGACTTCCCCTTCCCTAATCTCTTTCATTCTGTCTAATGTGTTGTTAAACTGATCTATCAGATTCTTAATCTCAGTTATTCTTTTCAATCTTTTAATTTCTATTTGTTTGATTGTTTATAGTCACTACAGGTTTCCCTGAATTCCCTTCCCCTTTTTTTCTTTTTTAAACTGAGATATAATTGATCTCAGTTATAACACTGTTTAAGTTTAAGGTGTACCATGTGCTACTTTGATACATTTACACATTTATATATAATGTCATATGATTACCACTGTAGCTTAGCTAACACCTGCATTGTGTCACATAATTACCACTTCTTTTTTGTGATGAGAACATTTAAGATCTAGTCTCATAGCAGCTTTGAAATACATGCATTGTTGACTGTAATCACTGTGCTCTGCATCAGATCTCCACACACGTTCATTTTCTGGTTGCAAGTTTTATTGAATTTCTTTTTTTAAAAATATTTTATTTCTTTATTTTTAAAAAGAGAGGAAGGGAGGGAGGAAGAGAGGGAGAGAAACATCAACGTGTGCTTGCCTCTCACAGGCCCCCAACCAGGGGCCTGGCCCACAACCCAAGCATGTACCCTGACTGGGAATTGAACTGGCACCCTTTGGTTCCCAGCCCGCGCTCAATCCACTGAGCTACACCAGTGAGGGCTACATTTATAAAATTGATGGTGATGTATTTGAATATGATTTTTAACTGCTATGCAGTGATATTTTTCTGCCATTCTGGCATTCATGTCACAAATATTCTGTCATTTTCCTGTCTTTATGGAGTATCTTTTCATACATGCCATATTTCTTTTTGATTTTTACTTATCTGGGAATGAGATGAGTTCCTCCTCAACTAGGTATTTGTAAGACATTCACTGGGGACAAGAGCAGCATTCCCCAACTTTTTTGGCAGCAGGGACAGGTCTCATGGAAGACCATTTTTCCATGGACCAGAGTGGCGGGGATGGATTTGGGATGATTCAGGTGCATTACATGCAAGCTCACCTCCTGCTGTGTGGCCCGGTTTCTAACAGGCCCACACTGGCACGGGTCCGAGGCCCAGAGGTTACGGATTCCTGCTCTAGAATACCAGAGTCCTCCCCAGGACTCAGGGCTGTGTATCTGAGTTATTTTAGCATTTATTTTTTCAAGGCTAATAGAGCTTGGCAGACACAGAGCTAGCTGGTGTTAAGAACAATCTTTCTCCTCCATCCTACCTCACTGACAGAGGACTTTCAGTCTCACATGGTCACCCTGGGGCAATTTGGGGCAGTCTCTGGCAATTTGGTTGACTGAGTAGAAAGACAGGTTACAGAAATGTTCAGAGTTGGACTTCAAAGGAGAGGAAGCTGCTACATTTTGCTGGCTAGGTGCTGCAGCTGGGAGTAATGGGTCAGGAGCATACTTCACTGGTCTGCTGTGGGGCTAATGAACAAAAATCCTGGAAATTGTGCTGATACATGTGATCAAGATCCCAGTCTCGATAAGGTAGATGGAAGGCTGAAATGAACTAAGAGGAATTTCCTACAGTTTCATGTTAACATTCTCTCCTTGGGTTCAAGTAATTAATTTAAAAAATCCAGGCCCTGGCTGGTGTGGCTCAGTGTATTGAGTGCCAGCCTGAGAAGCAAACGTTTGCTGGTTGGATTCCCAGTCAGGGCACATGCCTGGGTTGTGGGTCAGGTCTCCAGTAGGGAGTGTGCAAGATGCAACCACACATTGATGTTTCTCTCCATCTCTTTCTCCTTCCCTTCCCCTCTCTCTAAAAATAAATATAAAAATAAAATCTTTAAAAAAATTTCAGGGTTGGAGAACTGACTCAGAAGGGGTCTTAGGGGACAAGTCTAGGGGTTTTTGTTGGCTCCAAGATGAAAACAAGGCCAATAAACTACTGCCATCTTTAGCAAGATTAATAAAGACATGAAAACAAGAAAAAGGAAGGTGATAGTCCCCCACTATTAGTCAGTGTATTATACAGGTTTGTATTTGGTGTTGAGGGTATGTAATGCACGAAGCTTATGTTTAAGGATAAGAAAGCAATTACACTGAGGATACCATGTAATGAGCGCTCTGGAGGGGGGTAGATAGTGCTGAGACAAAGTCACCTTAACTCTGCAGGGCTAGAATGGTAACGGAGGGCAGTCAGGAGAGCTCCCCAGAGACCCCATGTTGGTTGATATCTGAAAGGTAATCAGGAGCTCTATAGATGGACATTTTAATCCAGATAGCCAAAAATGGATGGGAGGGACAAGTGTGGTCCTGAAAGGAAACACCATGTGTGCAAAACCACAGAGTCAGAGGAGCAGGACAGTCAGTACTGGAACACACCAGCTTTGAGCAACGAGACTGCAGGTGGTGATTGGAGAAGAGTGCATTCTTTCGTACTCTGTGCTACGGGCCTGGAGGCTACTGAGGGATTCTGGGTAGGCAGGTGACATGATCATTCTGGAGGGGGAGGAGGAGGAAGGTAATATAGCAAAGGGATGAAAGAACTTTGGAGAGGAAATTAGAAATGTGTAAAGGGAAGTGTTATTAAGTTTCTGCTGTGTGAGGTGAGATGTGATGCACTGTCCGTCTCCCCAGAAATCCTGCTGCAAGTGATCCATTTCCAGACAAGAAAGGGAGGAGAGAGGGAAGCCACATGGAAGCTGGGTTAAACATGAAATGCCTGGAGAAGTCTTCAAAGGCTCTTGTGTGGAAGGAGGAAGAGACTTGTGTGAAGGTCACAAACTCTGTCCTGTGGGTAGAAATAGAAGGAGCCAGACTTTGCTTCTAATTAACTATTAGAGCAAGCCATTTAGAAATAGGATAAACTGCTTCAAGAAGAACTGACCCCCCCACCCCCACCACCACCACTACTGGAAGTACACAAGCAGAGATTGGCTGGCCATGTGCCAGAGAGGCTGCTCACATGAGTCCTGGATGAGGTGGGATGTTGGCTGGTGACTCTGAGGTCCCTAAGCTTTTGATTGAGGCTGAGAAAGACAGTCTCATCCCACTGGATCCTCCATTCTCCTACAATTCTTTCGGGCACGGAGACAGTCATTTTTCATTCCCTGGAAGGTGTTAAACTCCACCTGTGTGCTCAGAGCAAGGCTTGGGTTACCCATAGCAGGTCTATAAAAAAATGTAGTAGGAGAAGGCAGAATTTGCAAGGAGAGAGGAGGAAGAAAGGTTGTTGCTGATGACTCAGAGCTCAGACTCCAGGATTGAAGACCATTCCATCTAGGCCAGATATTTACACATCATTTTCCCCTGAGAGCTGTATCCATTAGGGCTTCTACAGGATACAAAATCATGTTAGGTGGCTCCCATGAAGATGCTACAGAGACTAATGACAGAGGTGTGGGCAAGTTAAGGGGACACACTGGGAAGGGAGAGGCCCCCAGAGGTTGGCAACAGTGGAGAGCCTTTACCACCCCCAGGCTAAAGGGATCAAGAGAGGAGATTGTGTTCTGGGCTCCTTGAAAGCCAGAGCCACGGAGGAGGGGCCTCCCAAAAGAACTGCGATTACAATCATGAAGGCCACACCTGCAGAACGAGACAGGATGGTGAAGACTGCGGGAAGCAGGGAAGAAATACTCCCAGCCTTCTCTTCTGCCATCTCCCAGAACCCCACTGCATCTCCTGTTGGTTAACCCACTGGCAAAGGAGCCGGAACTCAGTCTGCAGGATGAGTGTTCCCTGGCACAGAGCAGACAGGCAGGTGAAGTGGGGAAGGTGTGACAAATAGAAGGACCAGCAGAAGGGCTCCTTCCCTTGCCCTTTGTGACAGACACCGCAGGCTGCCCCACAGTGTGTGCTGTCTGGAATGTAGACACATGGCGAGGGGTATTTGGGATCATGAAGATGAGGGCAAAACCCCAACAGAGCAGAGAAACTGCAGGAAGCCTGGCCCCCAAAGCCACAGGGCTGTTGTCTCGGCCCCAGACGGGTTCCATTAGGGTTGTTACTTGAGGGACACCCAAAGCAGCAGTGGCTTGAGCTGCTGAAGTGTGCCCCCTCCATCTATTACAGCCTCTTGAAGATTTTGAGGAGGATGGAGCCAACTCTCAGGAGGCTTTGAGGGTTTACCGCATGTTTTACAGTGGTCCACAGGGTTTAGTCCTCTTCTTACCAGGACCTCCAGCCCTGCCATTGCTCAGATCTGCTGTCACCTTCTTCAGGGAACTGCTCTCCCAGTATACGAGTCAGCCCTGAGTCAGGCAGGCTGGCCAGGGCTGGGTGACAGAGGCTGCACTCTCTGTCTCTATGTCCTGCACTGGTGTTCTCCTCACCATGGCTGCCACCTCCCTGCTTCAGACAGCCCGTGGCAAGAATTCTGCAGGGTCATGAGGTAAGAAGCAAAGGCCAGATGTGCAGTGCCATCCCGCTCCAGCAGGGGTCCCTGCTCATACCTCCGGGAGTGTAGGATGCAAGAGCAGGAAGTGGAGAGTGGGGACAGGGGATGAGGGATGAACAAGGCACACGTTTGCAGGAATTACAATAACCCTATTTTGTACTAGTATTTCTTTAGGTTACAAAGCAATTTCACATAGCGTTTCGAGCCATCTGAGAAGTATGGAAAAAGCAGTTTTCACTCCCATTTTTCAGATAAAAAGGGCTGAGGTGTAGAGAGGCAGAAAACTTACTCAGGCACAGATAACACCCATTTTCTGATATTTATGCCAGAGAGTCTTCCCCTGGTCCCAAAGAGCTCCACATAGTTAAAAAAGCACTGTCCTTCCTCACTGAGCATTTTATGAAGCAATACTTAGAAAATTCTGATCATCTCTGTCTTCCTTGCCCTGGGACAGAGATAAAGTGGTCATCAGGTGGACACCTCCTAGGGACCAGCTCAGGAAGTTGGAATCCACCTAACTTTATAAGTGAAAGAGACAGTTTCAGAGAACTTGTTTAGACGTTTGTGTTTTATGACAAAGTGTGGCGTGTGTATGGCACATGTGCTGTGTATGTGGAGGTGGGTGGATATATCTGTGTGTCTGTGTAGACTAGTATGTGTGTTGGATGTGTTCACTTGAGGGTATGTGTGGGGTGGATGTGTAATGTGTGTGATGTAATGGTTGGTGTGTGCAGCTGGGGTATGTATGTGTGCTGTGATAATTGGTATGTGTGAGTGTACATGGTGGATCTTTTTGAGTCTGCTGATTAGTGTGTGTGTGTGTGTGGTGGGTGTGTTCTCATGAGTGTATACAGATGTCTGAAGTGTGACATGTGAGTCTGTGCAGTATGGCGTGGGTGAGTATTCGTGTGTGTGGGGACAGGCCAGGTCTGGAACAGCAGGAGTCGAGACAGGACACCTGTGACCCCAGCAGCACATGTGTTGTGGCTCAAGGCCCCCAGGTGCTGAAACCAGCCTCACTTCCTGGCTAAGTCAGCATGACCAGCTGAGGCCTGTTTTCCATGTGTCGACTGCATATTCTTTTGTTTTCAACGGGGCCAACTTTTTGGCACAGACTACGATTTCACACTGGCCCCATCCCTGACTGCAGACACCGTCTGGGCCACACCAGCTGCCTCGAGCTCCAGCGGGAGCTCCCCCCATAGAAGGGCCTCTCCCTGTTCAGGACGTCGAGAATCCTTTCTCTAGCCTGACCCAGAAGAGCCATGTCAACAACTCTTTGTCCTCCCTGCCCCTGAAAAAAGTCAAAACAAGTGTCTGACGCCAGCATTCTAAACACCTAAATCCTTTGGTGGCAGTGGTCTGGTGGCCTCCTCAGCTGTCATCCTGTCAGGAAGGCCACCAGACCTCCCTCTTTCAGACCTGCAGAGCCACCCCTGCCCCTCCACCCACCTGCCCCCCTCTTGGTGGTCCCGTTTTCTCTTTTTATTTTTTTAAAGATTTTATTTATTTTTAGAGAGAGGGAAAGAGAAGGAGAAAGAGGGAGAGAAATGTCAATGTGTGGTTACATCTCACACATCCCCTACTGGGCACCTGGCTTTCAACCCAGGCATGTGCCCTGACTGGGAATTGAACCATCAACCCTTTGGTTCACACGCCCACGCTCAATCCACTGAGCCGCATCAGCCAGATCTCTTTTTCTCTTTTTAAAATAGCCTTTATCCTTCTGTGTAATTTACTTCACATATTTATTATTATTTATCCCTCCTCACTAGAATGTAAGCTCCTTGAGGTCAGGGATCTGTGTTATGTTTTTCATGTGTCTAGAGGAGTGAGTGCATGACATTTAGGAGGCACTCATGGAGGGGAGGGTCTGCTCCTCTCCAGGTCCTCCTGCTTACCACCTGGGGACAGCCAGGAGGAGGGCTGCAGATTGGGGGGAGGGGCTGTCAGTTTTCCTGCCACAAGCCTGATGGGAGGGCACAGCTGTGAATGGGAGGGCAGCAGGAGGAAGAATGCATTCAGTTTTGGGGATGAAACCCCTGGCCTGGGATAGACTTAGTTCAGCCCCAGTCTGGCAAGGTGGGTGGATTAGTGTAGGTTGGTGCAGTTCTTCTCCTGGGCTGGAGGCTGTGGCTGGAAACCAGCGCTTGGTTCAAGTGTGTTCTGGGTCAAAGACACCTGAAGGCAGGCCCAGAGGGACTGTCCTTCCTCCATGAGAACAGGACAACTGGGCCTCACCTGCCTGGGCCACAGTGAGCCAAAAGAGCAGGTTTTATAGCCTACAAACCCCTATCGCAGGTATGGTCTCGCTTGGGTCCCACAATCACCTGGGAACTGAAGTTCCCACTTTACAGGCAAGGAGAGAGAAGTGTGAGGGTGCAGGAGGCCTGCAGGAGCAGCTGGTGGCAGATGGAACCCAGGACTCCAGATTCAGCCCCCCTCTTTTGTCACCAGTCCCTGTGATGGAAGGAGACTGACACACTCATCTACTTTCTGGGAGGTGGAGTGGGCCCACTGGGGAGGCGGGGCAACCCCTCTGAGCCTGCACGCAGACCCCATGCTGATGTCAGGAAGGCTGGGAATCAGAGTATCTGGGTCTGATCCTGAGTTTGGCTGCAGATTGGGCAAGCCACCACTGCTCCCTGGGATTCGGTTTCCTTACCTGGGCAACCCAAGGCCTGTCCAAGTGATGGTGCCCACATGAGCCTCAGCAAGACTCAGACAACATTAGGCTTTGTATCACATGGACTCTGCTCACTGAACAGAAGCTTTCAGAGGCTTCCACAGGAGTTCACCCTTTCTCTTTCCTCCCACCTTCCCTTTCTTTTCCCATCCTCTTGTCCCTGTGTCCTGGGCCATGTAATTTGAACAGAGGCCAGAGCCCCTCAGAGCTGCTCTTCAGGGCTACTGCCCAGCAGCCCCTCCAGTAAGCCACCGTGGCCGCCACAGCAGCTGCCTGGGCTGGCAGGTGTCCGATGTGTCACTCATTCTACTGGTCCCCGTGACAGAACTGACACTTTATTGGGGGAGGCAGTGTCAGGGTGGGTGGTTTTTGCTCACCCCAAGGTTTGAGTGATGATGGTGTGGCCCCAGGCTTTCAATACTTTCTCTTCAAAGTGGGACCAATGGTGAAAACAGCCTGGGGCCACGTCCACTGATGGATGAGTGGATAAACAAGATTAGCATATCCACCCAACAGAATGTTATTCAGTCATAAAAAAGAAGACTGGAATACTGATTCATCCCACAACATGTGTGAGCCTTACAAACATTATGCTAGATGAAAGAAGCCAGTCACAAAGAGTCACAGGTTGTGTGAATCCATGTGTCTGAAACATCCAGAACAGGAAAACCCAAGAAACAGAAAACAAGAGATGGCTGGGGAGAGGGGAGAATAGGGAGCGATTGCTTACAGAGTATGGGGTCTCTTTTTGTTGTGATGAAGATGTTCTGGAACTACATAAAGGTGATGCTCACACCAAATGCCATTAAATTATAACTCTCAAATTGTTAATTTATGTTACACGAATTTTACTTCAATTTAATAAGTAGGGCTAATCACTAGCCCCTGGTGCCTGCACCTCCCCACCTACCCCAGCCTCTGGGGCCTCCAGATCCCAGCACTGAGCCCATGAACACCCCTCCTCTGCTATTGCCAACCCTGCTTCCGCCCTTCTCCGATTCCAGGCCAGCACTCCCCACAGGCTCTGCTAAACTCGATGCAGTAGCCCCTGTTTAGCTAGCACCCACTGTACGTGGCACCCTGCTGAGTATACACGCCCAAGAAGCAGGCACTTTCTCCCCACCTGACAGTGAGGTGCGAGGTGCCCAGTGCTGACACACTGCAGCTCCCTCATGGGTGGTTAGACCTCAGGCCAGGCCTCTTGTACTGTCACACAAGGCCTGTCACCCCCTAAAACTACCCTGGACACCACAGTATAAGCTTCCCTTCTGTCCTACTTCCTCAGCTTTGCTCCCAGCTTGCTGCCATGTACCAGTCCCTGTGGGCACAGGTCTAGACTCAAGGGGGTCACATAACAACTGCCCCCAGCCTGAACCCATCTATCTGTAGCCTGAGCAGTGACTAGAGCATATCCCAACCTTTGGGCAAAGCCAGGCCTTCCTGGGACACCCACCTAAGATCAGGGTGTGACTCTCTTCCCTCTAAGGCAGAATCTCCAGGGCTTTGGAGATGACCTGTTGCTCCCAGTTTCACCAGGAAGATCCACCAGATACAATAACTTTGATACCATAAGATTATGGGGAAAGATCTGCCATTCCTTTGCAAGTCCTTTTGCACTGTCATCTCACTGCAGCCTCACCAAGGTACCAAAAGTGCAGTGTGACATCATGATCCAATAGGCCTCTGCCACTTGAGTTCCTGGGTTCACTCCCAGTTCCATGACTTAGTCACTCTGTGACCTTAAACAAGTTACTTAACCTCTCTGAACCTCAAGTTCTTCATTGCAAAGACAACTGTTCTAATTTCACTGGCTTGTGGTGACAACTTGGTTTTAGCCTGTTTCATGAGACGTGCCCAACACAAGGTTGCTTCCTGAATCGCTGTATTGCAGCCCCCGTTTCACAGATGTCAAAGCTGAAGCAACCTGTCCAAAGTCACCCCTCTGGTGCTAATGGGCAATTGGGACCATTATTTCAAGTTCAAAACATTAGTTCAAAACATAAACTTTTAAAGCAGGAGAAGAGCAGGGAGCAGTCCTTCGGGGATGGGGACATCTAGTTGCTTTGGGGGAGACCAGTGAGGCCTGAGCGGGACATTCAACAGCAGAGCAGTCCTGGGTAGAATGATGCCAGAACAGTGGGACTCCAAAACAGGGGGACGGAGGGAGGGTGGGGTTGCTGGGAAAGCGAAGGGGAGGCTGCACTGCACAGGCCCCTCAGGCAGCACAGTCGCTTTTCTCACCCAGAAACGGCGTGATGACGCAGTCCTGGCGAACAGCTCTAGTAGCCAGCCCTGAACCAACAGTAACCACCAAGGGTGGGCAGAGGTTGCAAAGACCCTAGGCAAGATATAGCTGGTACTGGAGTCGGCACCAGCCCCAGGGCCTGGGTCCTGAGCCTTCCCTGGCCCAGATGGGGTGCGTGTAGCATTTCGTCAGGATGGCTGTCCAACAGCCACATCTGACAGATGAGGTAACTGGGGCCCAGAGGAGGTATAAGTGACTTGTGCAGAGTCCCAATATACAGCTGCATTGGGACCCAGATCCATCTAGAACACCCTCATTGCACCCCCCTGGAAACCTAAATGGGGAGGGACAACAGGAAGCTTCGGGGACCTCATGGCACCAGATTAAGGTGCCACAAGGCCCCAGGTCCCCAGTGTCTCCCCAGACTTTACCCCAGTCCTGGGATCCTGTCATTAGAGGTGATTTCCCTGGTGGTAAGGGACAACTACTCAACATTTAGGGTTAGTTTGTAAGCACAGGCAGAGACTGTGTAGAGTAAAAAATTATTCTTAAAAACATCATAGGAAGACACCTGGTGGACCTATCAACTCAGTCCCTCAACAAACCCACAAGGGCAGGTCATCCCTGCTGGCCACACTCATCCACTCTTTCTTTGGCGGGCACCAGACAAAGTAGCTGACTTGTGTTTCAAGGTCATACATAACAGTATATATTTATGCTCACCCAGAATCACTCCCATAATGAAAAGGAACGTGTGTGGTGCCAGAGGCTGGGGATCCAGCCCGGGGTGACAGATTCGGTCCTCCCACTGCACGCTTCCTGCCAGCATATCGAGATCATGGGGTCTCCAGCATGGGTTAAATCATTCTCACTCCCAGCCAGATGTGTTCAGCTGAAATAGCTTATATCCACGGCTCATGTGATGTTTGATGTCCAGGTGGGAGTGAATTATACAGCTACTCCGGTGCTCCTGGGCAGATAGATGGTTGGTCTGTCTCTACCAGGCCATGTGTTAGAGGGGAGAAAGAGCAAGGACTCAAAAGCCATCAGACCATGGGAGCTGGGCTTAGCTGTATCATATTTCTGTGAGTAAATCAAGTTTCTTGTCCTCTCTGATTCTGTATTTCCTTATTTATAAAAAAGAAAAAGCAGGATAGTTGAGGATAAAATGAAACAAGCTTTTCATGTAACAAGCATTGTGCGCATGTGTACACACAGACACACAGACACACCTCTATTAGGTGGCAGGTGTTGATGAGAACATGGAAAGGGAGATCAGAGGTCCAACACCCTGGAAGGTCACACATAACAGTACCTTTATGTAGGAAGGCAGCTGGAAAAAAAACACTTAGGGTCCGGGGTGGGAGAGAAGCTGGAAGACTGATAGGTGGGGTGCTACTGAACCAACAGGGCCCATCCCAAGTCCTGTCCCACCCCCGCACAAGGTAGAGGTGTCTTGGGAAACCCAGCCAGCCAGGGAGCAAAGAGATGGACAAGAATCCAAACATCAAAGCTGTGGCCGAGGTTTCAGCCAAACAGAGAACAGCAGGAAATGTGTCTCTGAGTTGAAAGGCCTAAGAACCCTTGTGTGTCTGAGCTCCCTGCAGCTTCAGAGACCTGGACTGAGAGGCTGGGAGCCTTCTGGATTCTGTCCAGACCCCTGGCTAGCCCTGCTCCACTGTCTATGTGACTCATGTTGGGGGAAGAGAGGAGAAAAAACAGAGGCAGGGGAGGGAAAGGCACGCAGCTGTTCCTGGGCTGGGGGCCTCCGAAATTCGAGCCAGCCATAGGCTGCTACAGCCAAGAGAGGGCCTCTTGGAAGCCGATTTCTGAGGCGCTGGCCCAGCCTCACCAGCAGTCCTGAGATTAGCTCAGCAGCCTTCTCTGAGCTCTGAATATCTGCAGCCTGGAGTCTACTTCCCTCTCTCCCAGCCCCATAGGGCAGCCCTCTATGATTGAGGGAGGGGGGATAGACAGCTGCCACATGGAGGGGGTAGGAGGGGCCCCAAATGGCCTAAGACTCAGGGATTAGGACACAGCAATGGTACAGAAACTGCCTGGACCTCATTCCAGAAATAACTTCCCCTTTCCCCATTTTTGGAGTTTGAAGGAGATGGGACAAGAAAAAAAGGACCATTGGATACCAGAGAGGTGCTGGCTACTTTACCTGCTACTTGAACCTATCTCAAAGTTAGCATTATTATTTCCATCCTTCATTTGAGAAAACAGGCTCAAAGACATTAAGTAACTTGCTCACAGTGACCCAATAAGTTAGTATTAGAGCTAAGATAAAAACCCAGACCAATCTAATTCAAAATCCTGAGCCCCATCTTTATCTGGGCCTCAAAGAATTATTAGAACAAGGAAAGTCAGAATGGATGCCAGGAGGGGGCTAGCCTGTCCAAGGTTAAGGGCAGTCATTGACTGTCTCACTGAGGTAGAGCATCACTGAAAAGGAGGGAAGGGGCAACAACAGGCTTTGAAAATTGCTCCTGCACTATCACCTCCAGTTCTCACATTTCATTCTGTTCAGAAGAAAAGATCAGGTGAGAAGTCAACTAACTAGGCCATAGGAGTCTTGACTGAAAAAACTGGGGCTCTGTAGCTTAGAGAAGACTCAGAGGAGGCTGTGTGGTTGTGGGCTCCGAGCAGACTTGTTCTGGTGGGACTGATTCATCCAGGATAGGTTAGGTTTTGCTGTGATAATGTGAAATCCCCAAATCTTAGTGGCTTACACAACCAAGGCTTATTTCTTGCTCGTATTGCATTTTCAGTACAGATCAGGAGAAAGCTCTGCTTGTTCTAATAACTCAGGGATCTAACCCAAGTGGGGTTTTCTCCATACATGAGTTCCTCAAACACTATACATAGGAAAGAGCTGAACTATGCACTGGCTTTTGAAGCTTCACATTTCACTAGTTGAAGGAAGTCACATGGAAACATTGAACTTTAGGGGGCCATGAAACTCAATCCCGTACAGTGCGCAGCAGGAGCTAGAAGTGTTTGATGGGCAGCACTAATGACTACATCAGGGCCCAAAGAGGTAACTCAGGCTATGGGTGAATGCATTACAAAGCTGACTCTTAAGTCCATTTAAGCATGAGCTTCCCAGGGACATAGTGAGTACTTGCCAACAAAGGTAGACCCCCCAAGGCAGGGTGGATATATTTCAGAGAGGTGGTGGAAGAGTCTCTGCTCTCACTGGAGTGATGGGACATGGCCTGTGTGGAAGTAAAGGGCAGTAGTGGTTAAGGGCAAGGGCTATGGAGCCAGAGGTGCTTGCGTTCAAATCCTGTTCTCTTATTAGCTGTTACTTTGTGCAGATTATCTAAATTTCTGGGCTCCAGTCTCCTCTTCTATCATGTGGCAGTAATAATAACACCATAGGATTGTTGTGAGGATTAAATGAGATACTATATGTAAAACCTATCACACACCATGATGGCATGTGGGAAGGTCTAATCAAGTCAGTTGCTTTTGTTGTTCTCATTCCTACCCAAGATCCTGTGATCTGCCCCTCCTGGAATCCTGGCTGCATCCTTTCTTGGGCCTCTCATGTCCCTAAGATGTTAGTCAGCAGCCAGGGCAGAGCTGGGAGAGTTCTATGCACTGCACAAGCAGGCTGCTTTTTCTGCCACTGTCACATAGTCTGGGCAGGGTGGGTGCCTTCTGGGATTTTCTGTAACTCCACCCCCATATGTTTCCCTTTCGTCTTGCCCCCAAGCCTGCCTGAAAGGAATTACCTTCTTCACTTCATCCCCAAATCTCCCTTGGCAACAATTGATGTAATTATGGTCTCCAGGATTTTAAAAGGCTTTTCCACAATGTCATATAAATGGAGTCTTACAGTATGCAGCCTCTCTGCTGTCTCTTGATTTATCTGCTTTATTAAGGTTTGGCCATATTAGCTGGGAGATGACTCTACCTCTCCTCCAGCTTTCTCCTTGTCCAGTTAGATCACGGGTACTTGTTTCTTGGTTGCTATTGCTGTAACTGTAATTAATGTGTGTGACCTTTAGCTCTAGATGGTATCCCTTAGGCTCCACAGTTTCTGAGATAAAGTTATCAGTGTCTCCAAAAGCCCTAAAATGACCACTTTAGAATCTTCAGGAGTAGGTATGGCAAAGTGGGGAGGTATGTTTCAGAAATAAGTGTTGCAGGAGCTTAGACAGGAGAAAGAACTTAAGAGAGGCTGTCTGGAAGAGGTAAGGTGTGAGCTGAGCCGCATCCACTCTTCACAGATCAGCTGCTAGTCAATCTGCTATCTGGGTCTGTAGGCCTTGACCTGCAGTACCTCATCCAGACACCAGGGGGAAGACAAATGGCTTTGCCGGGACCCCTATGCTCAGATGGAAAGAAGGCCCAATGGGCTCTCTTCACACACATCTTTAAGCAGGGGGAGGAGAAGCTGACTAGGTTCTCAGCCTTCAGCCCTCTATCCCAAAATTGAATCCATGAATATGGTCTAAAAATAGACTGTAGTTTCCAGGCCTTATGTCCATTGATACTGACTCAACTGCACTCCAGCTTCTCAAACTGTGCCCCTTAGACCCCATATATGCAAATCAGTTTGTTGACATGTAGGTTCCTGGGCTCTGCTTTAGACGTCATGTCAGGAGATGGGGCCCCGGGAATCTGCATGTTCAGTACTCAGTCCCTGTTCCTCTCATACACAGGAGAGACTGACAACCTCAAGTTCAAGGCTTTCCATGATCTTAGCCCATCAAATCTCTTCACCCTTTTCCCCACTATTTTCCACAGTAGTGTTCAGGTAAAGGATCTGTAATTTGGGGAAACACTGCATATCTGATTCCTGCAGTTATAGTGCAAACCACCATGTCAAAAGCCTTGTAATGAAGAAACCTGTATGACTTTGTTAAATATAGCATTTTTCAAATTAATTGACAAGGAACCCCCTTTTTCTATGTTTAATACCTACTTACATCACATGTAGCACACTTTGAGAAAGGTCACCCTGACTACCGTCAGGCCTGACCCAAATGTTACCTCCATGGCCCCTGCAAACATCAGGCACTTTGCCAATTCTACCCCATGCCCTAACTCTCCCCTGGGCACATAAGACTGAACTAGCCCCTCCCTCCAGAGGATTCCTAGATCTCTGTAGGATGCCCAGGGCTTTTCAGGGGCACAGCCTCAATACCCACCTCCCTTATATTGCATTTTTTGGTTGTTTTTTGGATACTCAGCTCTAACCTTTGTTTGCAGTGATGATGAGAAGCTCACTGCCTATATTTAGGCATCTCTGATTCCTAGAACTTCTTTATTCTATTAAGCTTAAATTTGCCTCTCTGTATTATCTTGCTCTTTGGGAGCCTAGCTCTTTTTTCTAGGGTCTCAGAGTGACAGGCAGCTCACTCTTCCTGGGCCAGTCCTTCAGAGATAGGATGGCCAAATCACAGCCTTCTTGGGGCTCGTGTTCTGTAGAGCACACTTCCAGCTCCTCCCTTCATTCCCCTCACTGTGTGGGTTTCCACCCTTCACCCTCCTGGAAAAAAAGTGAAGAACAACAATAAAGGCAATGTAATTATAACATACTATTGATTACATTGTAAATATTATGTAGTTATGAGTCTTAATATAACAAAACTTCTTCCCTCCCTTCATTCTTGAGGCAAAGTGTAGACATAGGCCCCTCTAGACAACATCTCCAAGAGAAAGACAGGATTGTTCCAGCCCCCACCAGTTGAACCCATTCCACAGCCTGGGCCCCAGCACATTAGCCTGGTCCCTTCTCAGTTTGGCATCTCATCATCCAGCATGCTGCTCCATGCAGGCCACTGGCTTACTTATCACTGCCCTGGGCTGATCTCCAGAGCAGCAAAGGTAAGTGCATGTGCTCAGAGGGACCCAGAAGTCACTGCAGCTGAAGTCAGAGACCACATGGATTTCTACTCTCCACCCATCTAGCTATGTGGCTCCCGAACTTTTATAAGTAACTCCCAATTTGTAGGGCCAAATCAAGTTCCCAACTTTTAAGTTTGCCAGGAAGCCCATTAAAATATTATCTGATCTGCACTTCTTTTTTTCCCAAAATGTAGTTCCTGGAGCCTTTGAATGGGAATGTCATCATTTTATAAAATGATTTTATTACAAATTTTAATATCAACAGTTTTACTTTAATAGCAAAACAAGAAAGAGAAACAGACTGTCCAAATAAAAAAAGTTTTCCAAGTTAATACATTCAACTTTGTGAAACATTCATTATATTGCCCTGTTTTTCTATTTTGCACAAACAGATCAACAACTGACCACATAGCAGCCTGTGTCCTGGGGCCAGGGTTTGGGGAGCAAGCTGGTGTGAGCATCTGGTTTCAGCAGAGCTCCAGCTATGCTGTGACTGTGACACTGAGGTGGTGTCAGTACCGGGCTTTCAGTACATATTTCACGAAACATTAAGACCTGTCGCTTGAAATAAAAAGGCGGTATTATTGCCATTGTTTTCTATATGTGGTCTTTGTGCTATTCCGAGGGTTGAGAGTTTAAGAAAATTTAAGAAAATGATACCACCTGTGTACACCTAGCATCTACTGTGAGGTTAGGGATGGGCCTAGAGCCTATGCACCGTACTGGGCACTGCCCTTTGGGTAGCATGGTCAGGAGGGTGAAGGGTGGAAACCCACACAGTGAGGGGAATGAAGGGAGGAGCTGGAAGTTCTCCTAGAAAAAAAGACAAGAACTACAATAAAGACAATGTAATTATAATATACTATTGATTACATTGTAAATATTATGTAGTTATAAGTATATAACTTTTTTTGATTTTTAGAAACAACTTATCTACAAGGCATGGAAGCTTAGTGATGATTAAAGACAGAGTGTAAATGTTAACAATCTTGACAATGTAAAAATAAATGTATAATAAGTGTATGCTTGAGTTAGAGGGGCAAGTGAAATAAAAGATGAAGGAGTTAATAGTCTAGTCCTCATACAGGGTTGCTGAGATATTGAATTGAATTGATAAAATAAGGAATAGAAGTATAAGTGCATTGTTTAAATGGTCAAATGTAACCAGTGGAATATTAGATAGATGATAGATAGATAGATAGATAGATAGATAGATAGATAGATAGAACAGAGCTGAAGAGAAAACAGAAGGAATTTATACAAGCTAAATTCTCATTTTTTATATGATGGAGTCAATAGATTACCTAAACTTGGTAAATAAATAAATCCCTAGCATTTTATTTGGAATTATAGAGGCTAACTACCTATTTTATTTTATTTTTAAGTATATTTTTATTGATTATGCTATTCCAGTTTTCCCAATTTTTTCTCCTCTTTATCTCCCCTCCACCCTGCACCCACCAGCCCTCCAGCATTCCCCCGCCCTTAGTTCATGTCCATGAGTTTTATATATAAGTTTTTTTACTTCTTCATTTCCTATACTATTCTTAATCTCTTCCTGTCTATTCTATGCCTACCAATTATGCTTCTTAATCCTTGGATCTTTTCCCTCATTCTCCCCTCCTCTCTTTCCCTGCTGATAACCTTCCATGCGATCTCCATTTCTCTGGTTCTGTTCCTGTTCTAGTTGTTTGCTTACTTTGTATTTGTTTTTAGGTTCAGTTGTTGATAGTTGTGAGTTTGTTGTAATCCTACTGATCATACTTTTTTATCTTTTTATATTTCTTAAATAAGTCCCTTTAACATTTCATATAATAAGGGCTTGGTTATGATGAACTGCTTTAACTTGTCCTTATCTGGGAAGCACTTTATCTGCCCTTCCATTCTAAATGAAAGCTTTGCTGGATAGAGTAACCTTGGATGTAAGTCCTTGCCTTTCATGACTTGGAATACTTCCTTCCAGCCTTTTCTTGCCTGTAAGGTTTCTTTGGAGAAATCAGCTGACAATCTTATAGGAACTCCTTTGTACGTAACTGTGTCCTTTCCTCTTGCTGCTTTTAAGGTTCTCTCTTTATCTTTAATCTTCGGTAATTTAATTATGATGTGCTTTGGTGTGTGGGTCCAACTTCTTTGGGACTCTGAGCTTCTGGATTTCCTGGAAGTCTATTTCATTTGCCAGACTTGGGAATTTCTCCTTTATTACATTTTCAAATAAGTTTCCAACTTCTTGCTCTTGCTCTTCTCCTTCTGGTACCCCTATGATTCTGATGTTAGAGTGCTTAAAGTTGTCCCAGGGGTTCCTAAGCCTCTCCTCATTTTTTTTTTTTAATTCTTGTTTCTTTATTCTGTTCCAGTTGGAGTTTATTTCTTCCTTTTGTTTCAAACTATTGATTTGAGTCCTGGTTTCCTTCTCTTCACTGTTGGTTCCTTGTATATTTTACTTTGTATTTTGGGTAGCCTTCATTTCTTTCTTCATTTTACCACTGAGCTGAATCAGATCTGTGAGCATCCTGATTACCACTGTTTTGAACTGTGCATCAGATAGGTTGACTATCTCCTCATTACTCAGCAATTTTTCTGCAGTTTTGATCTGTTCTTTCAGTTGGGCCATATTTCTTTGTCTCAGTGCACCTGTTATGTTGCAAGGGGTGGAGCCTTAGGTATTCACCAGGGTGTGGCAACTGTCTTTGCTGCATTGTGGAACTGTCTGTGGGGGAGGGGTCAGAGACAGCTTGCTCACTCCCCTCTAGCCCCACTTTCCAACCAACTGTTTCCTGTGAGACTGGGAGTTTCTCCTGCCGTGGCAACCCTCTCAGTAGTTTACAGCTAGCTTTGAGTCTTTAGTTTCCCATTCAGCCAGCTCTGCCTCACCCACAAAACCAGCTGCCTTGCTGTGAGTCCTCTTTGCTCTGCTGCCCATCTCCTGTCTCTGCCCCTCCTACTGGTCTGGGTGAATGTTTCTTTAACTCCTTGGTTGTTGGAGTTCCATGCAGTTTGATTTTCTGGCACTTCTGGTTGTTTATTGATTTTAGATTGGTTGTTATCCTCCTTTTGGTTGTGCGAGGAAGTGAAGGGTTTCTACCTACACCTCCATCTTGGCTGGAACTCTACAGAAGTAACTACCTAAATAAACAAAAGTGCAACTAGTTAAAAAGGTTACCTTGGGGAAATGAGTCAGGGTACGGAAGATCAAACCAAGAAACTTGTCTTTCATTATGCAAATGTATATATTTCTTGATTAAAAAATACAATGTAATATATTATTTCCACATTTTAAAATTGAAAATCTACCTTCCCCATTAAATAGAAATGGAGGAGGTACCAGGGACAGACACTGTGTCTTATGACACCAGCTTCTCTGCTGTGCGTGGCCACTCCAAATAACCCTGAGCTTGCTCCTCTGATTCACCACACATTCCTTCAGAACTCTGATTCTTTCTTTTGTCCTTCCTCTGTATTCTGTCCCTGTCTCTACTACAATGTTTATTTAAATATTTGGTTATCCATTCATTGGTCTGTCTATCTTACTGTCTCATTTGCCAGACTGTGAAACCCTCAAGGCAGAGGTTTAGTCCGTTTCAACACAGTACCCCAGCTTCTACCCCAACGCTCTCCACTGGGCATTCGAAAGTATTTCGGGAGTTTGTGAATGGGTGGAGTGCATATGTCTTTGCCTCTAAGATTCTGGGCTGGTGGCCCAAGGCCCCGAACCCTGGCCACAAACCTGACATCTGTGGAGGAGGCTGCTTTATTAGGCTCATACTCATCCGTAAATGACTCCCTACCACCAACCTTCATACTCTGTCACCCTCCTGTTTTCTTGTTCTTCTGCACCCCGAGGCTTATCTGCATATCTCAGCACTCCCAAGTGGAGCCTCCATCTGGACTGAATTAAATAACTGACAGAGTTATGTTCCCAAGTCAGCAGGGGCTAGAGGGAGGCTTTGAGGAAGGGCTCAGGCTTTTTCTCCTTACGGGAACTAAATCAGAAGAAAAATAATGTGCCTGTAAATTGTTTCCCAAAGGGCTGGGAGTAGAGAGATGGACAGATTGGGCAGTCCTCACTCTGAGTGTGTATCTGGGCAGGTTCTCAGTGTCTCTGGGCCTCTGTGTCCTCACCTGACCGCAGGAGGGGTGATATATATACATGCTCCATTGTGGTGGGGACCAAGAAATGAGACAGCATGAGCCGGGGCCAGGGAGGGTCTGGAACAATGCTGGCTCAGAGTGGGTGCTCAGCTTTCCTTCCTCTCTAGTTCTTTTCTTTTCCTCTATCTTTGTCTTTTATTTTTATCACAGTTATCCATGGACATAGTTAAAGAGACAAATTATTCTTTTGTTACAACAAAAAACAATTTCTCATCCTGTCCTCAGAAATTTTTCCCTAGAGGCAACCACTTCTTTTATTGAATTTTTTGGAGTGACACTGGTTAACAAAATTATACAGGTTTAAGGCACATGATTCTGTAACACATCATCTGAACACTGTACTGTGCGTTCACCATCCTTATGCCTACTATACACTCCATCACCTCCCCCACCTCCCAGCAACCACCATGTCCCTGAGTTTTCTCTCTCTCTTTTCCCCTTTTTCTCAATCCCTCTACCCCTGGCTCCCCAGCATCTCCCCCTTGACAGTTGTCAGCCTGCTCTCTGTCTATGAGTCTGTCTTTATTTTCCTTATTTGTTTATTTAGTTCATTAGATTCCACACATGATTAAAACCATATGGTACTTGTTTTTCTCTCACTGGCTTATTTCGCTTAGCTTAATGCTCTCCAGGTCCTTTCATGTTGTCACAAAGGGTAAAATTTCCTTCTTTTTTATGTCCAGGTAGTATTCCATTTTAATCCACTCAGCTGCTGAGGGACATTTGGGCTGCTTCTAAATCGTGGCTATTGTAAATAATTCTGTGATGAACATACGGGTGCACAGAGTCTTTTGAATTAGTGTTTTGGGCTTTTTCAGATATATTTTCAGAAGTGGAATTGCTGGGTCATAAGGCAGTTCTATTT
The DNA here is from genome assembly GCA_004024845.1 of Tonatia bakeri. Lineage (NCBI taxonomy): Eukaryota > Metazoa > Chordata > Mammalia > Chiroptera > Phyllostomidae > Tonatia > Tonatia bakeri. The sequence goes on from PVIA01011170.1 coordinate 42,638, forward strand.
TTAATTTTTTGAGGAAATCCCATACTGCTTTCCACAGTGGCCGCACCAGTCTGCATTCCCACCCACAGTGCATGAGGGTTCTCTTTTCTCCACGTCCTCACCACCACTTGTTGTTTGTTGATTTATTAATGCTGGCCATTCTGACAAGAGTGAGATAATATCTCATTGTGTTCTTTTAAAGATTTTATTTATTTATTTCAAGAGAGAAAAGAATGGAGAGAGAAAGAGAGAGTGAGAGAAACATGGATGTGTGAGAGAAACACTGTTTTGTTGCCTCTTCCATGCCCTCAACTGGGGACCCGGCCTGCAGTCCAGGCATTTGCCCTGACCGGAATCTAACCAGCAACATTTCAGTTGGCAGGCCAGTGCCCAACCCACTGAGCCACACCAGCCAGGGCTTATTGTGGTTTTGATTTGCATTTCTCTGATAATTAGTGACTTGAGTATCTTTTCATATGTCTATGAGCCATGTGTATGTCCTCTTTGGAGAAGTGTCTATTCAGGTCCTCTACCCATTTTTTTAATTGGATTTTTTTCCTTTTTTGGTGTTCAATATTGTAAGTTATTTATAAATTTTGAATATTAACCCCTTATCAGGTGTATCATTGGTGAATATGTTCTCTCATTCCGTAGGTTGTGTTTTAATTTTGTTTATGATTTCCTTTGCTGTGCAGTATCAGAGATTTATTTATTTATTTATTTATTTATTTATTTATTTATTTATTTATTTATTTTCTCTTGCCTGGAAAAAAATATTGCTACAAGAAATGTCTGAGATTTTACTGCCTATGTTTTCTTCACAGATTTTTATGGTTTAGAGTCTAACATTTAAGTCTTTAATTCATTTTGAGTTTATTCTTGTGTGTGGTGTAAGAAGGTGGTCTAGTCTGATTTTTTGCATGTATCTGTCCAGTTTTCTCATTACCATTTTTTGAATAGACTATCTTTATTCCATTGTATGTTTTTGCCTCCTGTGTCACATATTAATTGACAACAAAGGCGTGGGGAGGCAACCACTTGCGATTCTTTTAAACAAATCTTTTGGTATTTACTTCCACGATGAAAATAACTTGCTTGTGTTGATACTTTTCAAATCCATCTACTGAAGGACATCTTAGTTGCTTTTAGTTTTTAGCAGCTATGAATAAAGTTGCTATAAACATATGTGTGCAGGTTTTTGTGTGAACATAAGCTTTCAACTCATTTAGTTGAATACTAAGGGGCATGATTTCTGGATCATATGGTAAGAGTATGTTTAGTTTTGTAAGAAACTTCCAGACTGTCTTCCAAAGTTGCTGTAAAATTTTGCATTTCCAGCAGCAATAAGTGAGAGTTTCTGTTGATCCATATCCTCATCAGCATTTGGTGTTAGTGTTTGGGATTTTAGCCATTCTAAGAGGTATATAGTGGTATCTCGTTATTTTAGTTTATAATTCCTAATGACATATGTGTCAAACTTCTTTTCATATTTGTCATTTACATATCTTTTAAAAAAGATTTTGTTTATTTAATTTTTAGAAAGAGGGGAAGGGAGGGAGAAAGAGAGGAAGAGATACATCAATGTGTGGTTGCCTCTCATGCATCCCCCACTGGGGACCTGGCCAGCAACCCAGGCACGTGCCCTGACTGGGAATTGAACTGGAGACTGAGCCACACCAGCCAGACTGTATATCTTTTTTGAGGAGGTATCTCTTCAGACCTTTTGCCTATTTTTAACTAGGTTGTTTGTTTTCTTATTGTTCAGTTTTAAGGGTTTGTTATATATTTTACTTTTTAAAAAAACTGATTTTAGAGAGAAAGTGAAGAAGACAACAAAAGAAAGAAAGAAACATCAATGTGAGAGAAACATTAATTGGTTGCCTCCTGTATGCACCCCAAATGGGGATTGAACTCACAACCTAGGTATATGCCCTGACCCAGGACTCAACCTGCAACCTTTTGGTGTAGGGGACAACACTCCAACCAACTGAGCCACCTGGCCAGGGCAAGAGTTCTCTCTATATTTTAGATACAAGCCTTTATCAAATGTGTGGTTTTCAAATATTTTCTCTCAGTCTTCAGCATGTCCTTTTATTCTCTTCATCTACTGAACTTTTATTCTTATTATGTGATTAATTTCAAAGAGTTTGTTTTTGTTCTCTGGATGTTCTTTCTTTGAGTTCCTTCCTTTTTGTTTCATGGATGCAGTAATTCTTCTTATCTCTCTGAAAATATTCATGACAATTTTTTCTGAAGTTTACTTCTCCGTGCACAGCTTCTATTTCGACCAAGTTGCTTTTATTTCTTAGTATACGCTTTCCTTAAACAATAGGTGATTTTTGACTATCCTCTTGTCTGAGGACACACCAAAGATCTGACTGGATGCTCTGTATGTGTGTGTGTATCTGGAGGTGTGCTCATGGGCCGTGACCGTGGGCTCCTTTCCAGGGTAAAGGAGCCAAGCATTTTGTTAGGGAGCCTGCCTACACAGTTCTTGCCTGGGTCTGCTACTGCCAGTGGTTTAGGATTTGAGTGGGGGAAGAAGGCTGGAGGTTTTAGTATCTAGTACATGCACTTCCACTTACTCCCTACTTTTAATACTCCACACTCATCTGTGCCTGGTGTCTTTCTGTCTGGATAGCCTTATTTTATACTGTCTAGATAATGAAGCTTCAAGCTTCTGCTTAGGTAGAAAACAGAGATTCTGCCACCTATGTAGTGAGAGAGGGAATGAATCCAGGTTAAACTTGTTTTGGGATTTTTTTTTTTTTGGTATAATAGATTGAGTTTATTCCAAAGGGAAAATTTCATTTTTCCTAAGTGTTTTAGTATTCTATGAGGATAACATCTAATGTTTTTTTTAATTTACATGTGAACTTACATTTTAAGATCAGAAATGGTGGTACTAAATGTATATGTAATTACCACATGATCTCACCTTTAACAGGAACCTAAACAACAAAACTGTGAAACAAGCAAAATATAGTCAAAGACACTGTAATAGAGGACAGGCAGAAAGTGACCAGAGGAGAGAGAAGAGGGAGTTTCAGGGGAAAACGGGAAGGGTTTACAGGAACAAAGTTAAAAGACACATGGATAAAAACTAGGGGGAGGGTGGTAATGGGAGGGAAGTTGGAGGGAGGGGTGGGTGGGCTGGATTGGGAGTAAAGGGGAGAAAACTGTACTTGAACAATGATTAAAATAAAACTATAAAAAATATATATGTATTTACACTAATCTCCAATAATCTTTTGGAAAAAACATGAAGTTATCCTAAGATAAGATTTTGATAAAATTCATACTTTTCTGTCATTTTTTCATCCAAAGATCAGCTGTATTATCCTTAATCTCTACTGATAATGAAGGAAGTTGGACAAAACATTCCTATTAGGAAATACTTTTATATATTTTAGTTCAGTAGATTCTTCAAGGTATCCTGGCTAGCATTATCTATTTATTATTTCCATTTATTTATTTTTTTAATTCTTTATTTTATTGATTATGCTATTACAGTTGGCCCATTTTCCCCCTTCACTCCCCACCACCCTGCCCATCCCCTCCCACCCACATTCCCCCCTTTAGTTCATGTCCATGTGTCTTAAGTTCTTTAGTGTCTACATATCCCATACTATTCTTACCCTCCCCCTGTCTATTTTCTACCTATTGTCTATGCTACTTATTCTCTATATCTTTTCCCCCTCCCTCCTCCTCCTACTTCCCTGTTGCTAACCCTCCATTTGATGACTTTTTTTTTACTGTTCATATTTTTAATCTTCTTTTTCTTAGGTAAGTCCCTTTAACATTTCATATAGTAAGGGCTTGGTGATGATGAACTCTTTTAACTTGGCCTTGTCTGAGAAGCA
>PVIA01011171.1:0-46487 GCA_004024845.1 Tonatia bakeri
GCTGAAGGAGCAGTCCTCACGTTCCAAACTAGAATTCTAACATGACAGTCTGACCGTCTGGCTTTATTCCATGTGAAAGTACAGCCTGATAGAAAAATACATGCAGTTTATATTACGACACGTATGTCCTGTTTCACAGTCAGAAGCCAAAGATAATGCTAATTATGTTAGTTAAATATACAGAAGTAATTACCAAAAAGAAATAACTGAAGGACTTTGACATACTTGCCTCTGAGGGGGAGAAAATGGCACTGGGGAGACCTGCCATTTAAATGTAAGTTTTGTAAAAACACTTGACTCTACACCGTGGTTATGTGACACTTTGACTAAAAAAACTAATCAAAACACAGAGCCACAACTGTGGTTTGAATGTCTGTATTATCTCAAATGCACAGGTTGAAATTCTAATGCCCAACTTGGTCATGGGGGCGGAGCCCTTGCGAGTGGAAGTAGGGACCCTGGAGCATCCCCTGGTCCCTTCTGCCAAGTGAGGACACAGTGAGAAGTAATCAGTCTGCAGTCCCAAAGAGAGCCTTCATCAGACCTGACCACACTGGGCACTCCGATCTCAGACGTCTAGCATTGGAACTGTGAGAAATGAATGCCACCCAGTCTGTGGCATTTTGTATTAGCACCCTGAATGGACAATAACGGTCACCGACTATTAAGAAAGAGGGAAAGGAAGGGGGAGGGGGAAAGAAAAGAAAAAAAAGGACAGAAGAAAGCAAAGGAAGCTTTTAAATCGTTATTTTGCCTGCCCCAAATTCAGCACACTGGTGAATGACAAGGCTGAGTTTTGAGCCCAAGTTCATCTGAGTCCCCAGCACTTGATATAAGCCACTACAAAACATTGCGTGGGCCCCTCAAGGTCTTTTGGTCTGTAGCGGGCCCAAATGTCTGGCGGGTGACACTGCATCTCAGGCAGATAGAGGGGTCAAGAGCACACCTAGTAAAAGCTGGTGGAGGTTAACATAGCTGGTGAATTAGAAAAACGTGGGCTGGGCACTGGGGGAGTGCGGAGGGGTGTCCAGTATGGGGGAGGGTTTGGAGCACAGGGAGAGAGGCGCCCACAGGGACAGCAGTCTGGACTCCCTGTAGAGATGCTGGGGCGAGGAGAGGAAGGAAGGGCGGGCCGAGGAGGAAAAAGGACGCTCCCTGGACAGGAACTGGAGCACAGCCCAGGACAAAGCCCATTCAACACGGCAGCTGCAGGTTTTTCATTCTTGAGTAAGTGCTTCCAGAGAGAGCGAATCACAGGAGCGCAACAGTATCTGCTGGACGCATGAATGCCTGAGCCCGAGTCAGGCGCTCCTCAGCGGCTCAGGTTCACCTTCCTGAACCCCGGCAGCAGTGAGCTCTCACTAGACAGGACGCTCGAATCCCAGGCCTCTCACCAAGACCTACGTGGGATGGTGTGCCGGACCCCCCACCAGCTCTCACCAGCAGAATGCTACATTTCCAGGAAATTTGTAAGCCAGTTGTCATCAGGCTGGTGGCTTGAAATTGGCCATGGTAGGAGTAGTAACACAACGGAAATCAGTAAAAACTAGGAATTTAGGGCTTTGTTTAATTTCAGAAAGCTAGTTGTTGAACATGTACCAGCATGCCACTGTCTACATGTGTGAAAGGGAGAAACAGACACAGGCTGAGTGAATGAACAGGGAAGGGACAGTGATCGTGTTCATGGTAAGAGCTAACATTTATGGAGTGGCACTACTGTACACACTATATTAGGTGCCTCCATACACTGACTCACTTAATCTTGCAAAAGCCCTACGAGGTAGGTATTTATTTTTACCCATTTTATACACACTGGGACTGAGATCCAAAGAGAGCAGAGAGTTTGCTCAAGGATATAAGCCAGTAAGTAGGAATCAAGTCTCCTGCCTCAGGTTTAAAGCCCAAGCTCTGAACGACACCACAGGGAGGCAACGTTGCAAAGAGGCTGAGTGTGAGGACGCCGGAGCCAGTGTGCTGGATTCGAACGCCAGTCCCAACACTCACTAATCGTGTGACCTGGGGGGAGATGTTCAGTCACTTTGCTTCAGTTCCCTCGTCTGTCAAACGGGGTGAAAAACAGTATCTTCCATGTGGAGTTATTATTACCTTAACGACGGGCAAAGTTTGATAGTTATTATCTTATTCTGACTTATTCTGACTTAAAATGCATTTGACCTCTGAAGGACACACAGGGAGCTAGTTCAGCGGTGGCCTCCAGAGAGAAGTGGGGACAGACATGGAAGGGAGGCTGATCAGCCGAGGTCTACTCAGGAGGCAGCAACAGCAGCAGCCATTTCATCAGAGAAAGTGTAACATAAAGACCTGTTAACGCCCTGACTGATTTGGCCCAGGTGGTTGGGATCATCTCGCAAATCGAAAGGTCACCCGCTTGAATCCCCATCAGGGCGCATGCCTGGGTTGCGGGTCCAGTAACCGGTTGAGATGCGTTCGAGGGGCAACTGATCGATGTTTCTCTCCCTCTCTCCCTCCCTTCCCCTCTCTCTAAAAGTAAAATTTTTTAATTATTAAAACAACAAGTGTTAGTGCAGTGTAAAATTTTTAACCAGGTAACCAAAGGGGTAAACACTCCGAGGTTTCCAGAAAGCAACAGTTGCAGGAAGCTGCTAGCACCTGTTAGAGTGGAGAGAACACAGGGGAGAGTTGCAATGAAATTAATTATTAAAACAGAAGCTGGGGAGGGGGCCTCCTATCATGTTCGAGGACAGGGACCTCGGCAGAAGGGGACACTGATGGCTGGTGCTGGTGTCTGGGGGTGGGAGGCAGGGGCGGTGCGCTGACCCTGGCGTTAGGAGGAGCACAAATTGGATGCAGCTGCGCTTCAGGAGCCGGATGAAGAAGCGGTGCCCGGGGGTGTTCGCACTACAGGAAGCAGACAGGAAGCCCACAGAAGGAGCCTGCTTCTTCTTCCTCCTCCTCGGGCTTCACGATCCCCCTGCCAGTGCTATGGGGACAGTCTCACAAGAGGCAGTTGACAAAGCAGAAACATGCTCTGCAGGGCCCCAGGTGCAGCATCTAAAAGCTGAGTAGAAAGGATGGGTTTGGACCTGCCAGACAATAACTTCATAACCGGCACAGAGTCTTCAACTAAATAGCTGGATTACCTTTGGAATTTCATTCCATTGAACATATTACCTAATTTTAAAAATATATAAAATTTAAGTTTAAGAGAAAAGAAAACTTGATATTTGTCACTGAGCTTGGCTGTGTTATATATTTGGCACAAAAACAAGTGCTTAATATACATGCATTGAGTGAGTGAGTGAATGGAAAGAAGCAGTTCATGCAGGCGTGCATCTTCGATCGCTCTCAAAGGGACGCAGTGGGAGACGATACACGCCCAGTCCCTGCTTCCGTGGTGAGCGAGGGTAGGGAGCAGGCTTACCAGTAAACAAATGAGTGGACTTCAAACTGTGAGCAAGGGTATGAAAGGAGCAACCCAGTGAGAGCGTAGTTAGTTCACGGCCACGGTTGGAGAGTGCTTCAGCTGGGACAGGGAGGTCCTCTCTGTGATGCTAACGTTTACACTGAGACCTGAAGGATGGCCAAGGCCCAACCCCATGAGATCTGGGGGGGAGAGTACCTCCAGCAGAGAGAAGGGCACTTGCAAAGACCCCAAGGCAGGAGGCAGCTTGGCATGCTTCGGACTGGGGCTAACGGCCTGGTGACAGGAGTGGGGGTGCTGAGTGGCATCAGAGCTGAGACGTAGCAGGGGCTGGGTCCAGCTGGGCTTTGTAGGCCATGGGAAGGGGTTTGTGTTTTATTCTAAATGTAGTTTGTTAAAAAATTGTAGTACTTTAGCTGAAGTTATCCTTGGGCTCGTATTGCTCAGAGACCACTCTACCTGGTGGAGAATGGGTCGTGGTGGTCAAGAGGGGAAGAAGGGGACTGTGTTATTTGTCTGGGGCTGCCATACGAACGACCACACACTCGGTGGCTTGAAACAACAGACTCATACTCTCTCACAGTTCTCAAGGGCAGAGTGCAAAATCCAAGTGTCCGTGGGGCCATACTTCTGGAGTCTCTAGGGGAGAATCTTGTCTCTTTCTGTTCCTGGTGGCTCCAGTTGCTCCTTGGATTGTGGTAGCGTAATGCCAACCAGTGCTTCTGTCTTCACATGGTCTTCTTTCTGTGCCTTCTCCCAGTGCGTCTGCGTTTTGCCTTTTCCTATAACAGCACTTGTTGCATTTAGGGCCCATCCAATTCATTCACGATGGCCTCATAATGAGATCCTTCACTTAATTATATCTGCAAAGACCTGTCTTCCAAATCAGGTGACATGCGCAGATATCAGGAGTTAGGAATTGTTCATATCTTTTGGGAGGAACCACAACTGAACCCACTACAGAGATCCAGGAAGGGATTAATGTGGTTGTGCGGCAGGTGAGGGGCAACGAGGGACTGGTGCAGGGAGGTAACTAGAGACTGAGGACAGTGGATGGGTGGGATGGGTGGTGTGTTCGTCAGGGTTCTGCAGAGAAACAGGGTGTACTGGATGTATATACGTGTACAGAAACGGGTTTGAGGACCTGGCTCGTATGCCAAGGCACAAGACCTGCAGTTGCCGAGCTGACCAGGAGGGCCGAGGTGCAGTTCTACCATGAGGCCAAAGGACAGAGAAGCGGACTGATGACAGCTGCAGGCCCAAGAGCCAAGAGGAGCCAATGTTGTGTCTGAGCCTGAGGCCGGACGAGAACGATGCCTTAGCCCAGTAGTCAGGCAGGGGCGGCTCTTCCTCACCCAACTTTTTTGTTCTGCTCAGGTCTTCAGTGGGTTAGATGATACTCATCCACATTAGGGAAGACAAATCTGCTTCACTATTGATTGAAATGTTAATCTCGTCCAGAAACACCCTCACAGACACATCCTGAATAATGTTTGACCACTGTCCGGTAATCCCACAGCCCGGTCAAGGTGACACAAAAAATCTGCCATCACAGATGGGGAGTCAGGGATGGAGGAAGGGGATGAGAGAACCACGTGTTCCAGGAGGAGATGCATACTGAGCAGGGACAAAAGGCAGAGGTGCAGAGGAGAGACCCTGGAAAAACCAGAGGCTGGAGACGCTGTCCAGTTGGAGAAGACAGCTGTGTCAGAACAGTGTGGGGACTGACTGTGGGAGACGGGGGTGGGCTGGGTGGAGGGGGACAAAGAGAAAAAAATTAGGGCAACTGTAACAGCATAAACAATAAAACACTTAAATTGAAAAAGTGTTTCCAAGGTTTTCCATGTGAGTTACTAGAGGGATTTAGGAGGAATCAGTTAGGAAGAAAGATGGAGGTTGGTATGGAAGGTACAAGATAGAGATTCTTACTAAATAAGCAAGCATCCTCTAGTATCTGTATTATAGATATGATAAAATCCATTACTCAAAACAAAAAAGAAAAAGAAAGCTGGGTCACTGCCTCAGCACTGATCACTCTCCTGTGGCCTCTGTCTCTCCCCACTCCCAGAAAACGATTTTCCTGCCCACTGCTGAAGCAAATGGCCACCTTCTGAAGGGGTCCCTTGGCCCTGACGGCATCATCACCCAGCCAGTGGATCAGCACAAAGCTGGACCACACGGGGCACCATCTTTTGACACGGATACGGAATCTCTGGAAACCTTTCCTCTGCATCTCCGGCTCGTTTAGACCTGCTCAGGGATACACACTGGATATCTGTCTACTGTGCCGCACAAATTCTGTAGCGTTCTGATTTCAGTCTGAGTGGGTGACTGCCATACCAGTGAAATTATGAGGCCCACGGCTGCACACTACATCTTCCAGCTGTCGGTACCTTATTACTTTCTTCTTGTGTTAAGATCGAAATCCACTGAGATTTTGATATATAAATAACTTTACATTGTCCATCTCAATATTTAGAAAGTATTTCCTCCCAGGTGTGTTCTAGGTAAAGGCATTCTATCAGTTATCTATTGCTGCATAAGAAATTACCTCAAAACTTAGTAGCTTAAATAGCAAGCATTCATCCTCTTGCAGTTTCTGTGGGTCAGGAACCCAAAAGTAGTTGAAACTGTGTGGTTCTGACTCAGTGTCTTTCATGAGGTTGTAGTCCAGATGCCGGCCAGGGCGACAGCCACCTAAAGGCTTGCTGGCAGCTAGAGGACCCACATCCATGTGGGTCAACTCACATGGCTATTACCAGGAAACTCACTTCCTTGCTGGCTATTGGAAGGAGGCCTAAGTTCCTTACCACGTAAGCCCGTCCCTCCCTAAGGCTACTTGAGTGCCCTCACAGCATGGCATCCGGCTTCCCCCAGAGCCGCTGATACCAGAGAGAACAAGGAGAAAGCTGCAATCCCTTTAATGATCTGCCCTGAGATGTCACACAGCCCATCACTTTGGCCACATTCTGTTTGTCACAGGCAAGCTACTAAGTACAACCCACACTCAATAAGAGGGGGATTAAGCTCTATTTCTTGAAGGGAGAAGCAGCAAAGAATTTATAAGCATATTTTGAGTGTCCCCTGGGAGCTTGTCTGTGACGCCACACAGGCTCTGAGAAATGGCTATCGTAGAGGAAAGGATGAATCTACCAGACTGTGCTTTTCAGGAAAACTCATGAGCCACAGACTGCAGTTATGTCTCTCCCCTCCCTATAAGGTGGGTAAGTTGGGCAGTGAGAACGTCAATAGCAACAGCATTAGCAAAACACCAACAATAATAATGGCCCCTAATATGTGCTGAGCACACTTGAGAATGTTAGCACCTCAAAAGCAGAAGCATTATCTGTCTAGTTCTCTACTACACTTTCATCACCTAGACGCAGGTGCTTAATAAAAATTTAGGATTGAATAAATGTATTGGTCATTTGAATGTGACAAGAAACTTAAGAGGTAGATACTCTCAGTGTTCCCATCCTACAGCTGGAAAAACTGGGGCACAGCGAGAAGCGGTGATTTGCCAAAGTGATGGGACTAGCCCCTGCCCTCCAGGCTGCCCTGAGCCACGCATCTCTAAGACTCTCCAGGAGAAGAATGCCTACACACACCTGGAAGCCGTGTCCCTGTTTTTTTAGTCTCTTTCCTTCTTGCAGTCTCAGTGATAACTCTTGCTGTGCTCTTAGGAGGAAAACATATTCCTGAATTGGAAAAAAACACCTCTGATTCTCCCTGGAGTGACTCTGTGTGGGGACCTGGGAAAGGTCCACTCCCCACCACAGGCCTGAAGGTCAGGCCGAGAGCTGTCCACATCACAGGATGACATCCTAGCTCATATTCTGACTTAGTGCATATATCCAACTCTCTGGTTGCCCAGAGCACCCCCTGCCAACTGCGGCACCACTGTGGACACCACTGTGCCCATCGCCCAGATGTGGACGTGTGAGCCAGTGGGGGGAAATGCTTGTAAGGCCAGGGTCAGGGTGACACACAGAGCAGGGTTCCAGCAGAAACCTGGAGCCGGTGTGGTTTCAGCTTGGCTCTGGTCCTGACTCAGTGAAAATAAGTAACTTATCCCCTCTTTCGGGACTCAGTTTCCTTCTCAAGAGTTCAGAGATAAGCACAGGGCTTTCCTGCTCCACGAGGTGAGGTCCATGTGCTGGAGGGTGCTCATTCCCATGTGGGCACAGGCAAAAGGGCAACTTGGTCTTGAGAATCCCTTGGGATGAAGCTGACTTGTGACTACCGATTATAAAGAACAACTTCCCCTGCCAAATTTAAATTAGTTGCTACCAGTTAAAAACCAGGAAGTTTTACATTTTAAAAATTGAATTGAATAAGCGCCTTTCTCATTTTAATGTCACAAGAACTTTATGAGGTAGTCACTGCTATTGTTCCCGAGATATCCAAGAAATGGAAGAAACTCTAACATTATCAGATGGGTTGCATTCCCAAGGCAACAGTGAACTGAGCTGAGTGCTAGCTGTCACTGACTTTCAGCAGGGCAGTACCTCTTTAGACCATTTTGCCACAGTCTCCACTACTCCCTATTATTTACCATTTCATGTAAATAATTATGAAAATGTAATTTAAGTATTTTATTTGACTTTTCAGAATATCACAACACTCATGTTCTAGATCTCCTTCTTGTAAAAGTCTGCACAGCTCATAGGAGCTGACTTCAGGGAGCGCACTGCTCTGCAGATACCTTGTGTGTATTCCTGGTCTGCTGCCCGGGTAATCCTGGCTTCTATAAACTTGTGGGGTTGGGGTCTCACCATGACTTGGGACATAGCTGGCTAGCCTGGAAAGTGGCTGAGCACTGTGAGAAAAGAGGACACAGAAGGAATGTGGGACCCAAATTCTGTATCCTACCCACCTTTAATCCACAGTCAACTGAGAACTGGGCTAACTCAGGCGATAAGGAGTAATCTTCAGTCTTTCTAAAGAACCAGATTCTTTCATTGCAGGTCTATGCAATGCTAGTTTTCATCAGGCATAGGTGTTGGCAAACCTCAGCCAGTGAGCTGGTCACCTGTTTTTGACAATAACATTCATTGGAACACAGCCACACCCATTTATTTAAATATTGTCTATGACTGCTTGCACCTTACAAAGGCCCAAGGCCTCATTGAGTAGTTTCAACAGAGACCATGTGATAGCCTAACATGAGGCAAGCCTAAAATATTTACCACCTGCCCTTTATAGAAAAATTGGCCAACCCCTGATCTAGCACCTTGGGTTGCAAGGAACAGAGCCCTGCCTGGGTTAGCACAAGCGGAAGATGTTTGTGGTCGGGACATAGCAGGGCATGTGCTGGATGCCAGGATATAAGCCACAGAGAAATCAGGCCTCAGGGAGCTAAAACTGTAACTGCATATCTTTCTTGTGGAGTTTCTGCTTCTCTGTTTCTTCTCTGTTCACTTTCTACTGCCTGCCTTCCTCAACTTGCTTTGCCTTCCCTTAGCAGGCACATGACTCCCCAGTGCTACCCACACCCCTTCTACATCATGCAATCCCAAACAGCCCTTCAGCTTTGGTTTCCATTGCTAACGGCCCCCACTTCTGAGTTTCCCAATTCTTAACTCCTAGGGGAGGAATTGATTGGCCCAGACTGTCTTTCCTAGCCTGCAGGCCTTTGGAGACTCCTAGCCAGCCTGGGGCTGCCCACCTCTCCTCAGTCAGGAACCTACCCCTGGATCCACATCAGTGACCACAGGGCACTGTTGCATGGACCAGAATGTGTTGTCCACCAGCAGGAGCTACAGGCACAGAATCCTGTTTTAGAAGACAGCGCAATGGGGCAGGAGCCAGACTCAGCTAATTCAATAACTTGTGACAGCCCTGGTCATAGCTCTTCTAGACATGACATTGACCAAAAAGCCAAAATCTGAGTGATCATCAAGGTCGCTAGAAGAAGAGCCCAGCTGGAGTTTGCAGATAGTATGAGGTCAGCAAACGGCCGACATGAGAGGATCAACTGTAGCAGTTGGTGAGATTTCAGAAATCACAGCCTCGTCTTATCTGGATGGATAGAAGAAGGGGTAGAAGGAACTCTAGCTTGGCAGAACTTGTCTTGGTACCTCCCATCCCACCCCAGGCCTCAGTTTACCCATTGATCAAATGATTTGGCGTATTAGACCAGTGGTTCTCAAACCGCACCCTGCATCAGAATAACCTGGAGGACTTGCCAGAACACAGATGACTAGATTTTGCCTCTCTCACAAGTTCCCAGGTGATGCTGTGGCTGCTGACCGAGGACCACACTCTGAAAACCACTGTCCAGCTCGTTACTCAGACTCCTCCCACGGCTACCATGTGCGAGTCTAGTCTACCCCGAGATCAAGCTGGATGGAGAACTTGGATTGTGAGCCAGAGAAACTTCCTGCTTGGGGGAGGAGGTCTTCCCAAAGAGTCACTGAGACCAGACTGTGCAGCGTTCCACCACCTTTTCTGCCTGTCGCCACCACAAGGGCCATTTTTTTCAGGGACTCCTGGGCTCCAGAAATACCCAGTCACATCCAGCCTGTTGGAAAATGTTGACTTTTTATTTCTTTCTTAGCCAAATTCTGTGGGCAGCGTGGCTCCCTGACACGTAGGCCACACAATCGGCTCTCACAACCCACTTTCTCAAGGTGATCCCATGCCGTTCCGCTGTCCATGATAAACAGCTCCAGACGGACAGAGCAGCCCAAACCCAAGGGAAGTCAGCCTGCTGTGGATCTGGAAAGTTCCCCGCAGGCAGATAGATGGCAGCTGCTTCTCTGGCCGCGGCTGAGGCCAAGCCGCAAGCCGGGAGGACAACTTGAGCCCAGGGCTCTGACCAGTGATGCAAACCGCTCCTGCAGCGCCCGGCCAGGCCGAGGGGCCAGGGGCTGGGACTCTGAGCAACAGCTGAGCGGGAGGTGCCCTCCACCATCCTGCTAAGTCACTGAGAGGTTTCTGAAACAGGTGGCTCGAATTTCCTTGAAAACCCGGAATAATCCCCCATTTGAAGTGTGCACGAATCTTGTTGTCACCACCTAGTATTAATGGGCAGGCACCGCAAAAGGAAAAAGGGGTTTTCAGCTGCATTTTTGCACACTGACTTGCCTGACAAGCTCAATAAAAGCTTAAACAAATATTAAAAAACACACAGCGAGTCAGGCTGGTTTAAATTAACTTCCCAAGCACTTTACCTACTGTAGGAAGAAATTATAATAAAATGTCAGAGCAAAAATAAACCGCGCATGGAAATAAAAATAAAACATAAAATGCCCTCTTACAACTAACTGCTCGGTATAATTTAGTTCATAACAACATATCATTGTACATGAAGTTTTCATAGTCCTGAAGTGTATTTGGGCATTAGGAATGGTGACTGAAAAATTCATTTTTTACATGTTGGGAAACTGTCCCTTTCCCAGAAGTCTTATGGATGTAAACCATTAAAAAAAAATTTCTGTTCACTCTGACATAGTAATTCTTCCAAACGGCCCGACACACGACCCCACATTCCATTCGTCTCAGGCAGCGTCATCCCTAGGCCGCCGCCTAGGCTCCACTGCTGCCCTTCTCCTCAGTGCTGGAGGAGAGGGCGTCGGGGGCGGAGGCAGCACAGCCCAGCTCGGGCCATCCTGGAGTCGGTCCCGCCCCCAGGCGGAGTTCGTGAAGGGGACAGACTGTTCACAGTGATCCTTGGGTCCAAGGGCGGTGGCTCCTCATGCCCTCCAGCCTGGTGCTCACACTGAGCCAGGTGTACTGGGAGACTAAAGGCGAGGAGTGCCTGGCGCTCTCTTTCCAGGAGGAGAGAGAGAGAAAGGAAGGAAGAGAGAAGGAGGAAAGGAGGGGAGAAGGAGGGAAAGAGGAGGGGAGGGGAGGAGAAAGACTGGCAAGTGAGTACCTCCTGCTCAGTGCATTCGTCTTGTAAAAGTTCTTTCTTTTACAAGTAACCAGCCGGGCCCTCCCCTCAGGTTGTTGAGCCAAGCTGATATACCTTCACTTTCCCTCCAGAAAGAGTGCGGGGGCTGAGAAGGACCTTGTGGGCCTAGGGCCCCCTTTCCTCGCCAGGTTTCTGTCACACCTCAGAGGTGATTTTCTGGGAAAGGGTTTTCCTGGCAGGGGCTGGGTGGAGCAGCCTGGTACAGCCCTCAGTATCTGGCTCCCAGCAAGACTTTCCTTCCAGGGGAACCCGTGCTAGCCTCCCCTTCCTCCAGGGTCCTGTCCAGGAATCCCACAGAGTGCTCCTGCATCAGAGAGTGGAGCCAGAGGGTGCCCCGGACAGCTATGGAGGGGAAGCAAGTAGCTATCTGAAACGCATGTATGTTTACAAGTGGGTATCTCCATATGGAGACACATGTAGAGATGCACGTATATCTTCTCTGATGAGTTAATTAGGCCCTTCCCAGGAGGCTGGGAGTTGACTCACCAGCTGGTAGCGTTTGGCTGACCACGCCATGGGCATCAGGCCTGGCCACTCTTCCAGAGTGGACTGGTGGCTGTGGAAGGCCACGCTGGCAGAGCATGATAAGGTCCAGTCCAGAGGACGAACAGAGACTAAAAAAATGCAACTTATTTCTCTAATCTGCTTGTGCTGATTGTGCCAGAAACAAATACCAGCAGGCCTGGAAAAAATGTTTCTGTTCGTTTGCCTCGGCCCTGAGCCATCCGTCTCAAAGTGGAAGGAAAAAGAGGCCGAACAGATTCCGGGGCTGTTTTGTCTGGCTCGCTGGATCCTCTGCCCCTTCACCCCTGGCAGGGAGGGGTGGGGGGCTCATCTGTAGCCCCCCACTTTGAGGACCTCAGACAGCCCCTTCAGTTTCCCACAAACAAGCACCAGAAGCGGAAACTAGCCCTGGCTCCCTAGGGCAGAAACTGAGAGCTCAACTCTAAAACACTTCCTGTGCCTGGCAACAATGCGCGGAGGAATTTCCACAAATCCCCTTAGCTGTCATGGCTTCCGTTCCTCAACTTGGGAAAAGACAGCTTGGGACATTCCAGCCCCCCACCCCCACCTTCACCTCGTTTGATCTGTTTGGCTGCTAGACAGGGTTGGGAGAACCATGACATACATTTCCCTTTCCTATTTTTCCTCTTGGAGATGAGAAACATCCAAGTCTGACCAGGCTGTGAGAAGAGGCCTGGCCAGCCCAGCAGCATCACCAAGAGGCTGTGTTCTGGCTTCAGAGAAGAAAGAAGCTTAGAGGGAGGGGCTGGGAGGACCCAGGCAGCAGAACGCAGCTTTAGGGATTGAACCTGGAGCCTAACAGTTGAAGGCTGTGTCCGGGCCCCACCACTTCTTAGCTGTGTCACACTGGGAGCTTACTTAACCTCTCGTCTGCAAAGGTGGTCACAGGGATCCTGGGATGTGGGTTTATCGAGCACTTGGCACAGCTGGTGCATGGCAAAAACTTGATAAATGTGAGCTGCTACGGCCAAGCCAGCGGTCTGCTACCTTGAGTCTGCCCTGCTGCCCCCCATGCGTTCCCTAATCTCATGTGCACACACTGCCATCACCACACGGGTCTGCTCGGCTCTTAGGCTCCAGCTCACAAAGGCCCCTGGAAAACATACCCACGATCCATGCCAATGGCCATGCCAGCAGCACTTCCCACAGGAGCTCCTAGAGCTTCCCACCCATCTTGGGGCCCAGGTGGAGTGCTGGGTTCTGAGCAGAGGCCAGGAGGTCCCTGCCAAGCTCCAGGGACCTCACTCGGTCACCCAGTTGCCAGAGCAGCTGAGCTTGTGACCAGAACTGCACAGGATGTCTGGTCTAACCTCAGCTCCCAATTTTCAAAGTACGCTAGGAAGAATCATCTACCTTGGAGGAACCTCGGTTTCTCTGTCTGGAAAATGGGAAGGTGTTAGGGAATGAGTTGTGTTCCCCCAAAATTCAGATATTGAACTCCTCACCTCCAATGCGACTGTAGTTGGAGATGGGGCCTATAAGGAGGTAACTAATAAAGGTTAAGTGAGGTCAAAAGGGTGGGGCCTTGCTCCAATAAAATCAGTGTCCTTGTAAGAGGAGCCGCCAGAGCTCACTCTCTCTCTGCGCACACAGAGACACGGCCACCTGAAGACACAGCAGGAGGGCAGCCATCAACAAGCCAGAAAGAGAGGCTCCGCCAAAGGCCATCCCCGCTGGCACCTTGGTCTTGGACTTTCAGCCTCTGGAACTCTTAGAAAATACACTTCTGTTATCTAAGCCACCAAGCCCATGGTATTTGTGACGGCAGCCTGAGCAGGCTGGCACAGAGGTGGTGCACAGAAGCAGTGCTCTGTGGAGGATGGGGACACGTCAGAAATGCCTTGGAGGATGGGAGTTGTGGGGGGCTGGGCAAAAAGAGGCTGGGGGACCAGGCTCCTGATCCTTCACACCTCACTGGAACCAGCTCCTATTGTAGCTGTGTTTTTTAAAAATTGGGGTTTAAGTGCCTTTTAAAAAATGTTTCCTTAATGAACAGGTCAGAAATCTCCAGACTAAAGGAATTCTGAAAGCCCGTGCTTGCCATCCTAACAGTATTCTATTGCCCGTGCGGAAGGATGAGGAAGTCACAGGACGTGGGGACTGCCTGGGCCCACGGTTTGTTGCTGACATTAAAGGTACATTTACTAGGTACCAAGCTGCCTTCCACGCTTTATGTTTATTAATGCGTTCAATCGTCCCCCAAACCCTTTGAGGAATACTGGTCACCACCAGTTTACAAATGAGAAAATTATGATTCAGACAAGGTAAGCCACTTGCCCGGGGACACATAGTGATCTGTTTGATTCCACAGCCCATGCTCATCCTCCACCATCCCTAGAAGAGAGGAGAGGAAGCTGTGAGGCAGTCGTTCTGCCAGCACGTATCACCTACAAACTCACGGCAGCAGCAACGTGTCATGCGCAGTGAGGAATCTGCCCTACAGTCTGAGGACCTAAGTCAGCGGGCTGTTCCATAGTTCTCCCCAACATCCTATGAATCCCGCGAACTGGCATTCAGATCTGCTGCTTCAACCGATTTTTGCATTTATGCCACATAGTTGGACTAGGGCCTCTTAAACATGAAGGTGAATTTATATGGAATAGACAAATGATCATTTTGAAGTCAATAAGTGTTACTTAAAGTTTTCTTACTGGACCTGCAGGACTAACAACGTCTCATCTGCGAAAGGATGAGTGGAGTAAGACTGTCATTATTTCCAGGGGAATAACTGGCTACCTAGAAACCCCAAAATAATGTTCAGCTACAGTATGAACTAATAAGAAAGGTCTGCAAGATTGGTGGATACAAAAATCATTTGTATTCCTATACATCAGCAATAAAAAGAAAATATAATTTTCTTTAAAAGATACCCATTTTTGCCCTGGCTGAAGTGGCTCAGTGGATTGAGTGCTGGCCTGGGAACCAGACGGTACAGGTTTGATTCCCAGTCAGACCACATGCCTGGGTTGCAGGCCAGGTCCCCAGTAGGGAGCACGTGAGAGGCAACCACACATTGATGTGTCTCTCCCTCTCTTTCTCCCTCCCTTCCCAAAAATAAATAAATAAAATCTTTTTAAAAATAAAACTAAAAATAAAAGATACTCATTTCTAAAGCCCATCAAAAAATTTAAAGTACCTAGGAATAAATCTAGAAAAGATATGTAAACGCTTTGTGGAAAGTAATCAAACTTTAAATGATATTTTGAAGATCTAAATAAATGCAGCCCTGGCTGGGTAGCTCAATTAGTTAGAATGTCATTCCAATACACCAAGGTTGCGAGTTTGATCCCTGGTCAGGGCACATACAAAAACCAACTAATGAATGCATGAGTAAGTGGAATGACAAATTGATGTTTCTCTCTCTTGCACTCTCGCTCTCCCTTCCCCCCTCTCTCTCAAAAAATCAATTAAAAAAAAGATTTAAATAAGTGAAGAGAAATACACTATTCTTAGATAAGAAAATTCAAAATTATAATCACATCAATTCTAGCCAAATTAATTTATATCTTTCATGCACTGCCTATAAAAATTTCAACAGGTATTTTCAAGGGGCTTGAAAAGCTGTTTCAGAAACATTTATGGTACAGCAACTGTCCAAGAAAGCCAAGACACTTCTGAAAAAGAGTAAGCTGGGGGAACCTATGCAAGTAGATGCCATGCCTCGTTGTGAAAGTGTAGGAATTAAGAAGACAGTGTTCACTGAAACAAGGACAGACAAACGGACCAATGGAACAGAATGGAGAACAATGTGCATGCCAAAGCTTGATTTATGACCACAGAGACCTTTTGGAAAGTGGGTAAAGCCTGGACTGTTAATAAATGGTGCTGAGACAATTGGTTAATTAAATACAAATAAGTGAAATTGCCCCCCTGCCTCACACGGTGTGCCGAAAGACCCATTCCAGGATTTGAATATGAAAGATAACACTATAAAATCTTTAAAAAGCAACATAGGGAAGTATGTTTATGCTTAAGGATAGGGAAGATTTCTTAATCAAAAAGCTCAAATGATAAAGAAAACAATTAATAAATTCAACTATATTTTAAAAGGAGAGAGTAAAAAGGCAACTTACTATGAAAAGATATTTGGAACCCATGTAACAACAAAGGATTACTATAGAGAGTATATAAAGTACTCCTATAAATAAAAAAAGAAGCAAAAATAAATTATAAACATGAGCAAAAGCCTTAAGAAAGCATTTCACAGAAGAGGAAACACAAATGGCCCGTTAACATGTGAAAATATGCTCAGCCCTCACGGGTCACTAGAAATGCACATAAAACCCTTGCCGAGGAACTCTCTCACATCTAGTCTTTCCGCACCTTCCCTTTCACACCGACCGGACAGACTATGACTAGAAAGTAGGTCAACACAGGTCCTACACAGGATGCGGGACAACGGGAACTGCCGCTCACTGCTGGTGGTGACAGAAATGGGCACGATCACTTTGAAGAAAAGTTTGGCCTTACATAATAAAGATTAATATGCATATTTTCTACTGCCCAGCAATTCTACTCCCGTGTGATGTACCCTGGACAGACTCCTGTCTGAGGGTTCCAGGTGATGTGCACAGATGTTCACAGCAGGGCCAAGGGGAGAAGAGAGGCTCCTGGGGCACAAAAGGTAAGGTACCACTGCCACCCCACCCAACCCCAGAAGACAAGCGCATGTCCCGAAACATGTGGCTGTGACCTTATTTGAAAAAAGGGGTCTTTGAAGATGTAATTAAGGTAAGGATCTAGAGATGAGATCATTCAGGATAATCTAGGTGGGCCCTAAATTCAATGAGAAGTGTCCTTGAAAGGGACACAAAGAGGAGAGATACAAGGAGAAGAGGGGAAGGTCATGCAAGACGGAGGCAGAGATTGGAGTGACGCTGCCACAAGCCATCCAGGGGTGTCCAGCCTTTTGGCACCTCTGGGCTGCACTGGAAGAAAAGTTGTCTTGGTCACACATTAAATATATTGCAACACATAATCACAGAATAAAAATCTCATCACCTTTAAGTAAATTTACAATTTTGTGTTAGGCCGCATTCATAGCCGTCCAGGGCCACATGTGGCCTGAGGGCCATGGGTTGGAGCCACCGGAGCCAGAAGAGGCAAGGAAGATCCTCCCCTAGATCCTCCAAAGGGCGCCTCGCCCTGCCGACACCGCGACTGCAGACTTGCGGCCTCCAGAACTGAGAGAGAATACATTTCTGTTGTTTCAGGCCACCACTTCTGTGGTCATTTGTTCCAGCAGCTACAGGAAACTTAGGCAGGGCCTTTCTTGCTTCACCATAGTCCCAGCTCTGTTGCTCAGAAGAGTAAAAGAAGGAAACAATCCTAATGTCCATCACCAGGTGAACACGGAAAGAAACTGTGTTGACAGGTCATAATGGAACATTATAGCTGAATGAATGAACTGCAGCTACCAGGGTCAATTGAATGAATCTCAAAAAAAAAAAAAAAAACCTGAGTAAAGGAAGCAAATCAGAGAAAACTACAAATATATGATTCCATTCACAGAGATTTCAAAAACAGGTAAAAAGAAATAATGTATTGCTTAGGTTTCCACGCCCAGGTAGTAAAGCTATGAAGAAAAACAGTGATGACCACAATGTAGTGATTGCTTCTGGGAGGGCGGGGCATGCAATGGGAAGAGGCGCTCAGGGATTGGGGGGAAGGGGAGTAAGCTGGATGCTGGGTACAATATGTGTCTTCTCTCACACTCTGCATGTACCTTTTATAGACTTGTTGATGTCTTCAATACTATTTATAATAAAGATGAACAATGACATCATAGGCTTGTGGAATTTAACCTTGCTACCGTGCTAGTGTCTCTTCTCAGATAAAGACTCCGTAACAGATGGGCCAGCCAGGGTGTGAGGTACTCAGTGAGTCACCCAACACATGTGCATGAAGCTCTGGGGAGCGGCTGTAGGGAAAGATGGTGGGAGCTTAGAGAAGAGAAAGAATCCACCACAACTTATTTGCAAAGTTAATTTGCAAGCTGAAATGTGTTTAAGGGCCACGATTTACAATGCTTTTTGATACCCAAAGCATGAAAGCCAATCTGGGGTGTCTAGCCTTTTGGCATCTCTGGGTCACCCTGGAAGAAGAGGAGTTGTTTTGGGCTACACATTAAATACACAAACACTAATGAAAACTGATGAGCAAAAAAAAAAAGGTTTTAGGTAAATTTACAATTTTGTGTTAGGCCACATTCATAGATATCCTGGGCAGCAGGTGAGTGATTGATAAAGGGATTAATCAGCAGACCAGATAAATTCCACCCAGTTAAAGACAGAAGACTAAACACGAGCATTTAACATTTCAAAGCCCACTAAAATAAGATGAAGGGATTTTTTTCCCCCTGAAACACATGAGCCCAGAAGGACAACATCAGCAGGAAAAGAGACAGCAGCAGAAAATAAAACAAACAAAAACCCAGCAACAAGGGAAAGAAAGCTGGTGAGCAGATGGATGAGTGGTCACCAGTTAGCAGGCCCCTGAAAGCTGACTCCTAAATCATGTAAGCAGCAGCCACATGATTTACACATGATCCCTGCGAAGGGCCCAGGGATGACACTACCAAGTGTCTCTGGAAGAGGGGGTGAAGAGGGAGCACAAGAGCCAAGAATGGGTTGACAGGCTGTTTAAGATGCAGCCAGACGCCATTAACTCCCTGTCTCCATGCAGCATCGGGTCTGCCCCATGCTGAGGCTGGTGGACATGGGAGCCTCATTCTCTGAAGAGGGAAATACAGAGAGGTCTCTTTCCTGGGGGCAGCAGCTCAGGTGACGACGGTGGGGTTAAGTGAATGTTCATGTACCGTGTGCTGAGATGTCCCCCAGCCCTCTGCCCGCTGTGGTCCCCAGGAGCTTGGCCACAGGTGAGCGGTGATGTAGTATGGTGATTAGGCCCCTGCAGAGCTCCGCACTGTCAGCTCTCATCACTGTGTCATTAGCTTGTCCCCTTTCCCTGGTTCCACAGCCAAGTCTCTGGACTGGAACCCAGATACCCGCCCAGGCCTTCCAAACCCATGTCCTTTCACCCTTTCCACTGGCTCCCCAACTCAGGCAGACTTTCCCTTCTGAACCCCCACCTCCACCTCCACCCCACTGTCCCCAGTTCCAAGAATATAGTGGTAGAAAGAATTGGCTGGAATCCCTTCAGAAATATCGAGGGTCTGGCCACCACCCTTCCCTGACCTTGGTAAGCTCAACTCTCCCACTCCCACACCCATGCTACTCTGAGTCCCCAGGTATTCCTCCTCCACCGTTTTCTAGCCTTAAGAGCTCACGAAGGGGAGGTTTTCTGAATATCTGAAGATCTGAGAAGTTCCCAGGGCCTCTGGCCCAGGAGTGAGATGGTACCAAAGAGCAGATCTGGTCCCCCCATGGGCCATTCTGAGAGCTTCCCGGCCACCCCATAGGCTGTGGGTGAAGGGATGCCTTCTCCCAGGCAAGGGGAAGGTTGAACAGCTGCTTTGAGACCATGACACATGGGGAAAGAGGAGAAGCAGTAGCTATTGTGTCTTCTAAACCTGGAATGAAAAGCCCAGTCTCCCCTTCACGCCACCCCAAGGTGCCGATGCTGGCAGCAATCAGGGGTACACAGTGTCTGTCCAAGGGCTCTCTGAGAGGTGTGGCCATGAAGTCATTTCCACATGAAAGGCGGTGGCTTCTGGACCACTGGGAGGCCAGGAACAAAGGGTTCTGCCCAGGATGGGAGGCACCCAGGCCCAGCTGACTGTCCCAGTGGGCTGGCTGGGGCTGCTGGCCCTGTCCCTCTGATTCACAGATCCACCTGAGTGGTCTGCTTCGCAAGACAGCCAAGGCCCCTAGGGACCTAGCGCCTCACAATGCAGACCCCATAGTGAGTCAAGAAAAAGAGCAGAAACACTTGCTAGAAACCCAAGAGGAATTTTGAAAAGATTCTCCACACCCACCCCCTCCCTGCTCCAGCCCCAATTGTCATCAGTTCAAGCCACAAAGCCTTCCGCCCCTGGGGAGCCCCCAGCGCCATTCTTCCCTGTGGGTACCACACAGCCAGGACAAGAAAGCATTCCTTTCAGTGGGGCGAGGAGGAAGTGGGCCCAGCCGTGCCATACGGGAGGGGAAGAAGGATTCCATTCCCATTGTTCTCACTCAGACAGCCTGACAATGGGAGAAGGAGTAGGAGGAAGGAGGCGCCTTAGAGTTGGTCTGACCTCTTGGAGCAGCACTAACTGGGGCCTTCCAGCCTCCCTACCGCTCTTGTGCTCTCTCAGCCCCCTCCCCGATTTCTCACATTCGTCCTTCTTCCTCTCCCTTCCCCTCCCTCCCATGCCTCGTCTGCTGGAAGTCCAGGGCAGAGGGGGCCAAGCCCAGATGCCTGTCACCTGTTGCCAGCCCCTACTTGCATTGTGGAGCTCTCTGTGGCATTCCTTATGTGTCTGTAGCCACCATGCACAGTTAAAATCCAACATGTCTCCAGTCCTGTAGACCCCACCCCACCGTTCCCACGTTGGGTAGATTTAGCTAATCAAAATCCGTTTCTTCTACTATCGTTATCACCCACTCAATCACAGGCTGGGAGTGTGATGGCTAAGATTAGGTGACAAATGACTAATAATAATTTGTTCTTTCACTGCTTTCAACAAACATTTGCCAGGCACTGTTCTAGGTACTAGGGATAGAACCGGGAACTAAATAAGATTCCTGTCCTTACGAAGCTTATGTCCTAACGGGTGGGTCTTTCCTTGTTTTCTATTTTCACCTGTCCATCAGGTCTGCGTGGCAAGAAAATGCCTCCTTGGCAACAAGGCCAGGAGGTGGGTAGTGCAATATAGGTATTATAACTAGATTTTTTAAACTAACCAGGCCTGGGTTCAAGAACTACTTCTACCCATTTACAAATTCTATATCCTTAGGAGAATTTTTCTTAGCCAAGTTTCAGTTTCCTCATCTGTACCATAGGTTTTATTACTGAGATAAGCATTATTGTTAAGGGTAACAATTGTCACAGGGGCTGTTGTGAGGATCCAATGTGAAGATACATGTCAAGGGCTTACCCCAGGGTCAGGCATGCAATAAATAAATGCTCAATAAACATTAGGTGTCATCTCGGAAGCACTCTTGCTGCAGGATGCCATGTGCAGGAAGCAATCTTGCTCTGCTTTACTGCGGACTTGCAAAACTTCCATTTGCCCTGACTGCTCCCTTTGCTGCAACATCTTACTGTGAAGCAGCTCCCAAGCCAGAAATTCCTTTTTGGCTTGGGCTACTCGTTTTCCACTTGCCCACATGCTCACCACAACCTCGGAAAAGCCTCTGGGTGAGGCTCGTACTTAGGAGCTATAATCACAACCTTGCAGCCAATGCGTGGAGCCAGGGGATGAGACCCAAGTGCAAACAAACTCTCCATATGGTTCGGCTTTCTGGGGCCCTTGAGAAGCGCAAGCCAGGAAGGTTTTTAATCATGTCACAGGGCTGCATAGGAGAAAACTGCATTCCCTGAGAAGACCCTTTGTGAGCTACCAAACCAGACTCAAGTCTCATCAACTATCTCCTTGGTGTTTGGACAGAAAGACAGGTCTCATCGTAAAACCCTCCCCACAGGGAGAAGAGGTACAAAATCATCCACTGAACGCAGCAGGGACATGAACCAGGGCAGGGCCCGCTGACCACGTGGCCGCAGAGAAAACTTGCCCACAAACAATGTCCTCCTCTAGTGTTTGCAGTGAGAGTGGGAAAACCATTCTCACAGGACATACAAAACAAGGCCCTGAGTTCATAAACCCCAAGTCTCATTTGGGGGTCATTTATACAGATATTGAAAGACTCAATGAAACATCTAAGAACATAATCTAGCCCCGACTGGTGTGGCTCGGTTGGTTGGGCGTCATCCCACGAAGTGAAAGGTCACTGGGAAGGTCTCCGGTATGACTGCCAGTCAGGGCACATGCCCGGGCTGCTAGGTTCAGTTCCCCTGTGGACTGAGTCCCCAGTTGGGGTGCATATGAAAGGCAACCGATGGATATTTCTCTCTCACATCAATGTTTCTCTCCCTCTCTGGCTCCCATCCCCACTCTCTGAAAATAAATAAATAACATCTTTTTTTAAAAAGAACATCATCTAATCCTATTGTTGTAGACAAATGTGTTTTCTGAGTTCTCACCAGGAATTTGATTGAATAAAGCCTCACACTGCACACAGCATCCTGCTAAGTGTTACCACATTTGTTTGCCTTGTGTCATTTAAGGAGGTTCCACTGAGCTCTTAGGCTCCTAGACAAAGGGGAGAGAAAGAGGGTGCAGCTACATTTCTCTCTGTTGGTTGATCTGAAGATCTGGGGTGGGCCAAGATATCCCAGGACGTCAGTCAGATTTCTGTCTGCGTATTGGGGGTGAGAGCAGGGAAGGGGTCCTGGCTTGTCTTTTTCGTGTACACCAGTCCATCAGAATAGGGAACTCAGTATCAGCGCGGAAATCCCCAAGGGGACAGGCCTGATGTGAAGACCAGTAAGCTCCAGAAGGAACAGGACTATGTCTGTTTACTAATGGTGATATCCCTCGGGGCCTGGCAAAACGGTCAGCACACAGCAGACTCTGTGTCAGTCGGAGTGGTGGTGGTAGGAAAGAGGTGGTATATTCCAACGAGATCAAGACTTGCAGGAAAGCAGCAGGGAGTGCAGCGTGCCCGAGAGAGCCACAGGGTGTCGGGGTGGGGTGGGAGGAGCTGCACATTCCTAGGCCTGAAAGGAGACAATGGCGCCCCCCCAAGGCAGCCTACCTCACTTTCCTTCCTCCCTCCAGTCCCCCCTGCTTGCACTGCCCATTGGCCAAACTCAACCAGAAACTGAAGGGAAGTGAGCCCGAGGTGCACCCCAGCCCTGTCAGCCCCTCAGGTCACAGAGCAGGGTAGTGAATGGGAAGACTGGATCTGGAGGGGCAAAAAGAAGACAGGCAGCCTTCATAAGAATTTGTGGCTTGACTGAGAAGCTGGCCTCTGACGGAGGAGGAAGCTGGTAGGGAAAGAAGCCACATAGTGTTCCTCTGTGTTATTGCTGTTTGTGGACAAAGTCAACTCCCTGGAGCATTTATGGACCAAGTGCTATATTAAAGGCATCACATAAATGATCTTATTTCATCTTCCCAACATGCCTATGAGGTAAGCACTATTATTATCCCCACTTTATAGAAAAGACAACTGAATCTCAAAGGCTTATATAACTGGCTCAAGGCCCATATTTAGTAAATGGAGGAATCCGGATTCAAGTCTAATCTTACTTGTTTATTTTCGCTTCCCAACTTTTCATTATGAAAATTTTGAAATGTAAGCAGAGTTGAAAAAATAAAACAATAAACATCCTTATAACAACCACCTAGATTCAAAAACTGTAAATATTTTGTCATAGCTATTCTTTATATATACATACACACAGAGATATATAGTTTTTATTTAGAAGAAAATGTAAAATAAGGGGCAAATATTCTCTCATGCAACTTCCAAAGTAACACTATTCTCCTCATAATCAGTCTGCAACTGTCACACCTAAGAACATTAACACCCATTTCCTAATATCAAGCAAACTAGGTTAGAATCAAATTTCTTAGTATTTTCTAAAAGCGCCTTTTTATCTATTTATCTGAACCAGGAACCAATTAAAGTCTGTAGTCTACACATACTTATTATGTATTTTCAGCCTCTTTTAATCTAGAACTGTCCTCCCGGCTTTTTATGAAATGGCACAGGCTCTGGGCGGGCTCCAGACCCGCTCACTTGCCGAGTGCTCCATATTCCTACTTGTCTGATTAGTCACAGTGGTTTCCAAAGAGCAGGGCAGTGTCATTTAAATCATCTCCGTATTCCTCTTACTTCTGTAAACTGGAAGAAGCCAGATTGGATTCAGGCTACATGTTTCTGGTAAGAATGCCTTATAGGTGATGCTGGACCTCCTGCCGCATCTTCTCTGGAGGCTTGGAGGCCCTCGGAGCCTGCAAGGTCCCCTGCCCATCAGGGCCCCAGTCCCCAGCCAGGGAGGAAAGGAGGGGAAGGCTGGCAATGAGCTTGCTGACCCTTAGAAAAATGCAGACGGGGGAACTCCTTACTCAGAGTTGTCTGGGTGGGAGAATGGAAAATCCGTGGGAAAGGAGAGGGCAGAGGGGAGAGGGACAAATGACCCACTCAGTCACAACACGTCTCATTTACAACCACTTTAAGAAGGACAGCTCCCCACTGGGAAGCATCAACATACAGATTTGTGCCTCACTCCAGCCAAGGGTGTTAGCCTTTTTTATGTGGCCACTTTGCCCATTAAGTTATGTTCTTTTTTTGGTTAAGGACTATCCTATTGTAAGAAATAAAAATCCACTCCAGGTCACTTAGGTGAAAAAGGATATATGTCCATAAGAAAACGGATATATAAAGGCACAGATTTGTGGGGGTCCCAAACAGAACAGTCGGATCCTCTCAAACTACACCCAGATGAATACAGCACATGTTTTGGGGTGTCTGCCAGCACACAAGCCCCTGTGGGCCCTAGCAGCCTTCATTTTCAGGATGCCCTCCTTTATTGGAGTAGCACTGGAGTCCTGATTTACCAAGGTACTGTTAGATTCTAACTCTCAGGAATCTGGAATTGAACCTAGAAGAGGTAGGTCAGTCTCTGCCAGTTCCTGGAATTGAGGACAAGTCACTTTAACAAAGCTGAGAAAGCCAGAGAGGGAACAACAGAGTGGCCAACACACAGAGGAGCGGAGGCCTGTCACGGGGTACTAGAGGAAGGAGAGACCCCAGTTTTTTGTAGCACATTTCATTTTTGTCTCAAGCCAGTGTGTAATGAGTCTGTGTGACCTGCCAGCAAGTCAGCGACCAAACAGCAGCACACTCAGGCAGGCAGAGGGGCAGTCTGCCCCAGGGCAGGGCGGGGGTGGGGCCTGAGGCAGAATACTGCATCACTGACATTGTTTCGAGTTGCTGGTGTATGGCAAGCAGTCCTTCAGGTCGGTTTAATTCTTGACTTCGTTCTCCAGAGACAAAGTGCCTGCCTAGGGGTGAGGAGGAGAGGGGGCCTCCCAACCACCCCGCTCTCTGGGAACCGCTGTGACTAAGTCAGTGAGGAGCACCCTGGAAAGGTTTGGGAAATGTTTTTAAAGCCTTTATTGCCTTCTGCCTGTTTAGCCCCAGATATGCTTCAGGAGGGAGCCTCCAGAAAGAATTCTCAAGGGGCCTGGAGTTTTCCTTCCAGCAGCCTGAAGCGGGGCAGGGGACTGTGTCCGCCTGTGCAAAACGGGTGGGGACTTCAGCAGGGCTGGAGCCTGAGTCTTCGCTTGTCCCCTGCTCCAGCTAAAGCACCTCTCCAGAAGCCACATGAGTCACCAATTATGGATTTTCCTTGGGTAAGGGGGATGGCTGGTGCCATCTCCTCCTCCGAGAGTGGATACCCTTCTGCTAATGCAATGGGGTCCAGCTCTTTGAGTGAGTGGAGGTCAGAGATGGGAGCCCAGAAGGCTTTCTGGTAGAGAAGGTCTTATGAACTTGTGCATAAGACCTCAAGACACAGCCCAAGTGTTGCCATCTTGTCCAAAAACATTCCCAGAATGCCCGCCCCCGCCCAGGCCTGCTGGAGCTTCCCCTGGGTCTGAATTCGGCTTCACTATTCAGTAGCCATTCACTTCAGGCAGGTGACATGACCTTAGCCTCAATTTTTCAGAAACTTGATTGAAGTATAATTTACATATCATAAAATTCACCCATTTTAGGTATACAACTTAATATTTTTTAAAAAATCTGCCCTGGCTGGTGTAGCTCAGTGGACTGAGCGCGGGCTGCGAACCAGGCATCACAGGTTCGATTCCCAGTCAGGGCACATGCCTAGGTTGCAGGCCATGCCCCCCAGCAACCGCACATTGATGTTTCTCTCTCTCCCTCTCCCTTCCCTCTCTAAAAATAAATAAATAAAATCTTTAAAAAAAAAATCTGCTGAGTTGTGCAGCCATCGCCATCATCCAGTTTTAGAATAGTTCTGTGGCCCAGGAGACGCTCTGGCCCATTTACGGGTGGCCCTCACTGCCGCCCCCAGCACCAGGCACCACTCACCCACCTTTCGTCTCAGTGATGTGCCTTTCTGGACATTTCGTATACACGGAATCACGCAATGGGGCCCTTGCGTCTGCCTCTCTTAACTCCGCATAAAGTTTCTGAGTTTTATCCACATTGCAGAATATATCAGTACTTCGTTCCTTCTTATTGCTGAATAACATTCCATCATATAGAGCATATATATTTCATATATTACTTTATACCTTCATCAGCTGATAGGCATCTGAATTCTTTCCAGTTTGGGGGTATTATACACAGTGCTGCCATGAACATTTGTGTCTAAGTTTTTGTGTGAACACAGGCTTTCAAATCTCTTGGTATGTACCTGGGAGTAGGATGGTAAATTGCTATCTAACTCTTTAAGAAACCGCCACACTGTTTTCCAGAGTGACTCAGCCCTGACTTTATCATCTGAATGAGTCAACGCACGTTAAGCAAAGTGCCTGTCTCCCAGTAAGCACTCAAAAAATGCCACTTCCGAGAGTTAGTGATTTTAGCTCCTGATTACTTGACTAGCTTCTCCGCCATACCATGAGCTCCTTGAAGGCAGGGGCTGTGTCTGATTTGAGTCTTTATCCCCAGACCTAGGAGTCTCAGAAACTCGAATACAGGACCAAGTACAGGGCACAAGGGGCACAACACTGCCCCAGAGGCGCGCAGTCCTGGGGACCAGATGGGCAGGAGTCCGGCTGAGGGCGGCACGCAGCCCTCCCTGTAGGCAGCAGCACTTGCGCTGGACCTCGAAGGCTGCTTCTGCAGGAGCATAGGACTGACCCATGAAGAGATGCTCTCCATACCTCAAGGTAAAGCATCCATAGTGTGTCACCTTGGCTTGAGCCCCGGGGCCCTTTATTTTCCTTTTGGCCCAGAGGAAGAATTATGGGGGGCACTTTCTGCCTACTTTCTCGGTCACTTGGCAAAGGTTGGGAGAAGGACTTCTAAGGACATCCAACCTGAGGACTCTGTCCGGCATCAGATACCTCCTTGCTACCCTCTGCCCCTGACTACCAAGACTAGGAACAGACACTGGGACACTCTCCATGGGGCTGAGCTACAGGCCCTAGAAGTCACTGCAACCCCTTTAGAATACCCCCCATCTCCCCTCCCCCATTCTCCATGCCCCGGGCCCAGTCTCTGTCCCACTCACTGTTTTCTGGTAAAGTCTCCCTATAACCTGCTCTGTCTCCAGGAGTCCTTTTCTAGCCAGGCCATGGGAATGACAGAGAACTGACAGTGTGTACATGTGTGGTGGCAGAACAGCCAGAAGAATTACAGTGCGTACTCTCTGCCAGCCACCCCGCCACTTTCCTCCCATGGGAAGAACAGAGGTAGAGCAGAGAAGACTGCTGAGCCCTGGGGAAGCACTCCACCGGGCAGGGGCCAGCGGCAGCCACACCTGCTGCTCACCTCCACCTCCCACATCTGCTGGAAGGCCACTCCCCACCACCAGGAAGGCTGCTCAGGCTGGAGCTGGGGTTGGGGACGTGGGGTGGGGGGTGGACAGAGAAGAAGAGGGAACACTTCCGGTCCCAGAGGGCAATTTCAAAACCAACGCATTGTCGACCCAACAGCAAGCCAACTGCACGGTTAAGGAAATCAGTGGAATGTATGCAATTAATTAGAGGGCAAGTCTCAAGGCAGACTAAATACTAAAACCAGGAACTGGAGTCCACGTCCCTTCATGATCAGAAGAAGGAACTTCCCGATTTGATTGCAGAAAGCAATTTACTTCAATTAGCAGTGACATAAACAGGGTGATTGCTTAATAGGAGGACCAAATCTCTCAAAAATAAACAGCCTGAATTGCATCCCTTACCATTATATTAGCAGAGTGGGACTGCTTTTCCCAAGACAGGTTTGATTAACCCTTCAGGAGCCAACCCACCCCCAAGTGGAGAGCTTCAGAGCTGCAAGGTCTTTACATTTGTTGTGCATTTCACAAATGTGAATTGATTCGAGTGGTGCTTTCATGTCTTTCGTCACCCCTCAATAATCCTGTGAGATACCTTTGATTATTCCCATCCTAACAGATGGGGAAAATGAAGCTCAGGAAGTCTGAAAGTTCTACAGGGTGATCTTTTCAAGTACAAATCCAATCATGTCATTTCCCTGCTCAACTTAAAACCCACCCAAACTTTCAAACATTTTATCACAGCCTCGAGAGCCCTGCAAGGTCCGTGTCCCACCTCCCTCTCCCACCTCCAGTCAAACCGTTACTTTCCCACGTGCTCACTACACTTACATTTTGGGGCCACGACCTATTCCTCAAACATGTCAAAATCATTCCCACCTCAGCAACTTCACCTGCTCCTTCCACATTGTCACCCTCTGGAGAAGACCAAATGCAGCTGTCAGCAGTCCCAGTTTCACTGTCCATTCCCCGTGTGACCTGCAGCAGAGCTGTAACCTCTCTGAGGCCACTTCCTGGATGATGAGGAGATCACAGTACTCACCCTACCTGGTGGTAGGATCTCAACAGCTTTAAGGAAGGTAATAAATGGATGGGAAAATGCCCTGAAAAGTGTCAAGTATAAAGCACTCTAAGGGATATATTCTTGTTTCAGCCCAAGTAGGAAAGAGACTGTAATATTTACTAAACATCTACTGTCAAAGGTATGCTTTCCTATGCCCTGAGTTCACAGGAATTTTGAGACCCACAGCGCACCTTGCCTCCAGCTTCTAGGCACTAAAGCCTAGATGTCAATCACTGTCTCTGCTGCATGCTCCCAGTTGGGACATGACCCTGGAACTCAGACCTCATCCGATCAGACGAAATAATGGGGCAAGGGGAGCAGCCTAGGCACAGGCCCTAAATGTGAGTGAGGAGGGGGAGGGGTGGCACAGCGCAGGGTATGAGATGAAGATGGAGGGCGGGCAGGGTCGGATCGTAGGGCCTCCCAGGCCTTGGAAAGAGGTTGTTATTATTTGGCTCCACATGTCAATAAGAAAGCAATGAAAGGCCAACATCTTTAAAAGTACCCCTGGCTGCAAGCAGAGGTGGCCTGGCATGCAATAGGGACACGGGAGCTGCAGGGAAGAAGATGGATTTGAATCCAAGAGCTACTCTGGGGGTGGAACCAACAGGACCTGCTGGGTATGTGTGAAGGTGACCAAGGGCGAACACTACAGGTTGAAAATGCTTTGCAAAGGAGTAAAGCAAAAATCCAGAGTTTTCTTCATGCTGGGGACACTTACAAAATTTAAGAAGATCCCAAACCTGGGGAATAAACATGGAAAAACTTTTGAAAACAAGTATCATGTATACCCTTGGGGAACAAGGGTGTATGGCGCCTCTTACCCGATTGGGTGGAGCCATCGCTTCTTTCTTTAATTAAGCCCTCTCTAAGCCCCTTCACTGTTAATTATTCCCAGCCTCCTGGGTGTGAGGGGACCTTTACTCTTGAGATTCTGGCCCAGGGCCGCCTTCAGAAATGTCTTAGCGTGGCTTTACTTAGGCTGTGGCGCCAGTCTGGGGAGCCAGAGCTTCAAATTCCCCTGTGACTATCAGGGAGGAAGACCGAGTTCCATTTGAGGCCTTACACTGTTTCCAAAGGAGCTCAAACGTCCCCTCCTCCAAGAGGCCTGCCTTGACTGCACATACATGGGAATTCCCCCTCTGTTATCTTTCATCTCTGTACCCAGGGCTTTTTCATTACATTTTTATTTTTTGCAGGTCTCTAACCCAGGGCTCTTTTCATTCATAATAATTACCACAATTTATAATTAACAATGACTTATTTGATTACAATGCCATCCCTTCCCCACCAGCCTGGGCCTTCTCTGGAAGCAGGAAACAAATCTCACTTCAAGTTGCATCTGTAGCCCCCAAGCACACTGCAGGCACATATTGGGTGATTTGTGAAGATTCACTCACTACGTTCAAGGCACCTGACCAGGGCTTTCAAAGCTCCCATTAAGCCTGCCCTCCTGTAGTCTCCTTCGGTCCCAGAGCTCCGGCTGCCACAGCCAGTCTGTTCCCAGCACAGATTCCTTACCTACCCCAGGCATTTTGTTCCCTGGGGACTAACCAGCCCAGGGGATGGCATATGCATCATGTCACTGAGGTCAAAGAGGTTACTGATGACAGAAGAGAAGCCACTCTCCACTTGCTAATATGATGGTGCCCAAAGGGTCACTGCAGGTATAAGTTGTCCCAACAAGGACTCTGAGTGCTAGCCTTATGCCAGGCACAGTGCTCTGAGCTGGGACGCGTGGACAACACCAACATGGTCCCCGAGCCCTCCTGGAGCTCAGGATCTAGTAGGCCCCTAGTGGTTCTTTTCTGAGAACCACTGGCCGGGAAGGCAGACCTCCATGGCAGGGAACTCAGCTCTCCCCCTTCCCCAGCCCTGCACGTGGTAGCTTTCAAGTTCCTCAAGGAAGGAATCATGCGACAAACCCCGCTTCCCTCGACTCCAGGCCTGGGGATACTAAGAATGAAGCTTTCACATCCCAGCCCAGTGGCTCATTCACTATATGACCTTCATCACATGACCTCTCTAAGCTCATTCTTTTCCCCACAAAACAAGATCAAGAGTCCTCACCCCACAGTGTTACTATGAGGATTAGATTAGACGACGATGATGACAACAGCTAACATTTCTTGAGCTCTTTACTAGTGCCCGGCACTGCTGAGAGCTTTGTCCTCATTATCAAATTTAATTTTCCCAACAACCCAACACCGAAGGTTGTTATCACCCCCATTTTTTAGAGATGAGCACAGACAATGTCACCTAGCCAGCCACTCTCACTACAGTCTGCCCTTACATGCCTTCCCTGTGAATGCAGGCCAAGTACTCAGCTTGGTTCCTGCTACACCGTAAGTGTTAGATAAACAGTACCTCTCACCCGACAGCTGGAGGCTCCTGATACAAAGCTGCCCCAGCTCCGACAGTTCTTCAGGATTGGCCTGTAATCTCCCAGCAGTCAGATCCCCAGACAAGATTCCTATTCCAAGTCCCCATTCCGCCTCTTTACAGAAGTTCACATTGGAACAGACGGTGGCTAGAAGGCTGGCCATCCCCATCATCTCCCCAGCAGCCCAATCACAGAGGGCCACCCAGAGCCTCAGCCCAGATCTGAGCCTCCTCAAAGAAGGTGAGTGGCCAAGTTGCCTCAAGGGACTAATTTTTGCTCTCCCTGTCCCCTTTACCCTACCCACAGGTACTAGCCTGAATCAAAACAGCAGGGACCTGGGAGGTAGCTCCGGGTACCACTGGGACAAGTATGACTTAGTTCCAAAGAAAATGATAGTATGAGATCATTCATTATAATATTTAGCTCCCAAAAGAAACCACTGCAAGTGCCATCCAAACCACAGACAGCTTTGGCAGCCTCAGTATCCTCTTACGGTTACATAAGCTTTGGAGAGAAATAAATACCAACTCATCTTGGAGGAATTTTAAGGGCTAATAAACCTTAACCAATCTGTGCAGAGACAGCTCCCTTCTGAGAGAGGGACTGTGGTTTTAGAAAGGAAGGACTGAGAGGGCTCTGGGGCAGGACTAAGAGGGAGACCTGGGGGGCCTGGCTTCAGGGATATCCTCAGAGAGGCTCAGTGCCACAGCCTCACTCACGGGGCAGACATCTACGGGGCCGGCTGTGCCTCTGGCCACCCACTCCTTGTTTACCATCAGAATACACTCTCCAGTTGACTCTCATCAGTAGCGAGTTCTCCATCAGTAGAGGTGTTCAAGCATATTCAAACAAAATGCATGGCTCTAAGGTACCTTCTAGTTTCAGGATTTTACTATTACATTAAAGTTTTTGGGTCCTGAAAATTACCATTGACCTCAACAAAAGGCAGGATAATAAAGGAGAAACAATTTGCATCCCGAGATTGAAGACCTATAATTTGGTTCTATCTGGGTGACCTTGGGCAAGTTGCTTCACCTCTTTGAGCCTCAGTAAAATAGAAATAACAATTACTCTCTTCTGCCTGCCCCACCTGATTGCTGGAAGGGGCAGATAAATTGCAGGTGTGCGAAAAACACCTGGCAAATCACGAAATACTTTGCAACAGTGAGGGACACGAGGCATTAAGCAGAGATGGTGGCTTCCTGCCTGGGTGGCAGGAAAAGCTCTAAAAGCCCAGCCTGGCCCTCACTCCATGCATGTCGGAGGCACAGTCTTCCACTGCCCTGAGTTTTCTAGGGGAAGCAAATCAAGTGGGCGTCGGGATCAAGACTGTAGATTCTGGAGCCAGACTCCCAGGGACTGAATCCTGGATCTGCTACTCACTCGCTGTGTCTCCTCATCCAACTGTGCCTCGATTTCCCCATGTAAGTGGGTATAATAATAGTACCCATCTGAGAGATATGTTAGGAGGGTTAAGTAAATAATATATATCAAATGCTCAGAACAGTGCCTGCCACGGTGAAAGTGCTGTATAAGGATTCACTATTGTCGTTGTTATTATTAGTATCTTACCCACCTAAGTTAATTCTCTACTAGCCACGGTCACTGAGCAGGAAGATCAGTCCTGAGGAAGAGAACACGGATGGGTCAATGCTGAAAGAGATGACGAAAACAACGACCACGAGTGCATGAACACACGCTCGTGAACTGGGCGATGTGCTAAGCATTTCACACACTTGATCCTCTCCAATCTCCACAACAGTCCTTCGAGGTGGTGATGTGTTCCCATTCCCACTGCACGGAGGAGACTAAGACTCAGCAAAGTCGTGAGATTGTCCCAAATCTCAGGTCAGGTGAGGAGTGGCGTCAGGGTCTGAGCCCAAGCAGCCCGGCACTACGGCCCGTTCTCCTGAGCTTCTCTGAGGCTTGGGGCGCTACCGATGCCTCCAGGAGGTGCACCGGTGCTGGAACCTGGTGACTGGAGTCTCTGCAGTAAGGGTCTAAAAGGAACAGGTAGATGATGTGTTGTGAACCCAGTGGGGAACCTGTGGGCCACACCTCAGTTCCTGGCCATTCTCAGGGATCCTGGTGTCTCTGGTTTCCAAGGAGGAGAAGGACCTGTCTGCAGAGCCAGACCAGACAGTGAGGGACTACGGAACAAACGTCAGGTCTGAGGGAAGTGTCAAGTGCAAGAAGAGACTGAGTCCCATCCCAGCCCAGTTGGCCTTCCCCCTGCCAGCTATGGACAAAGGTTGGGGACACACCCCCAGAGGAGTGAGTCTGGGTGGGCAGACCAAGTGCCAGGAGGCAAGGCTGCCTACTCATGTCGGGCCAAGCCCAGGGAGAGGTAATGAGTAACTGGGCTCACTGAGATTCAGCCTGCGTAACCAAGGCAACCTCCTGGTTAAGTCATCCAGAGACCACAGGGCTGGAACAGGAGCCCCCCAGCCCTGGAGCTGGCAGGCTGCATTCCCAGAGTGCCAGGCCCAAGGCACTTGGCCTCTACCGCTCTCCCCTACCAGCAACAGGAGGCCCTGCCAGGTCCTCCAGCAAAGATCAGATTGCCCTCAGATATTAAAAGCAACAATTTTTGTCTCCGCTTAGAAGTTCTTACTGGCTGACAATGCCCATAGGAGAAAAAAAATCTACTCAATCCTCACTCCCCACACTTCTGTGCCTCCTAAAACACACATATGCTGAGAATGCCCTGTAAAGGGGGAGGCTCGCCCCTCTGTGTCTGCATGCGCTAAGTGCCACCAGGCTTCTGGAGATCTGGGTGCTGACAGGTAAGCCCAGAGAAAGGTATAGACAAGAGCAGACAGAGAGAAGAATGAAAAACTTGGAGGCCCTTCAGGACCCCTGAGAGACGCCCCGTGGAATCCTGCCTATCTACTGCTCCACTGCCAGAAGGCCCCAAGCAGGTTGTTTGGTCTCCCCGCCTGGCCCTTTGAAGCACTCTAGGGACCCGCTGGGCTGGGCCCCGTCAGCCCACTCAGTTCTCAGAAAGGCACTCGACCCACAGAGCCTCACCCACGTGGCAGGCAGGCAGCTGGCAGCTTGTTTTATGAACATCCAAAATCCAAAGGGAACCACAAAACCACATTGGGCTGTAGACACCGGGGACGCCCCGGTATCCTCCTCGTAGGCCGGGCTCTGCCTGGTCCACTAAGGCCGCACTGCCTTCCAGTCCAGCCATTCAGCGCTGTGAGCTGGG
This sequence comes from Tonatia bakeri, assembly GCA_004024845.1. Lineage (NCBI taxonomy): Eukaryota > Metazoa > Chordata > Mammalia > Chiroptera > Phyllostomidae > Tonatia > Tonatia bakeri. The sequence continues at coordinate 33,990 of PVIA01011171.1, forward strand.
AACACCTGCTTTCTCCCCAGGTAGACTCGACAATGGAGGTGGGGAGGGGTCAGGGTGGGAGGTCCATGACATAGCTCAGAGGGTCAGTAACCAATACAGACTACTTGGAACCTTCTCAAGTATCTGGAGCCTTATCACTGCCCAAGGGGAAGAAATCAGGAGTTTGGGAAACTCTGGCGGCTAAAGAACAGTGTGGGGGAGGGGAGAGGGAAAGGCAACCATTTACTGTAACTATCTTTTTTTCACTGAACAATATGTTGAGGATATTTTTCCACATCAAGAGATATATTGTACTATATTCATTTTTTATTTTATAATGTAAAATGATAAATATATTCAAGTGCCTTTTTTAGCTGTGAGAGTTGGAAGGTATAGAGACAAACAGATGGCTGGACCAATAAAGAGTTAGGGCTTCTGCCCACCCCTCTCCCTCAGTGGCAGTCACAGTGATATCCCAGATCTAAGATTGTAGCTTAGACAAAACCTCCTTCTGAGTGCACCTCCCTCACTGAGTAGGAGGTCCACCCTGGCCATTGGTCTTTGTCACTGTAAGGTTTTCTTTCCCTTCTGAGCACTTCTTCACAATGTTATCCATTTTTTGATTGTTTACTGTCTTTCTCCTCCACTAGGTGGTTATTAGCTTTATGAGAACAGATGTATTCTGAGCACCTCACGTAGTTCTGGCACATAATGAGTATTCAATTACTATTTGTTGAATGAATGAATGAACACTAGGTTCCGAGGGAGATGCCAAGAAACATGAGCTGTGGTCCCTACTTTTTGTCTTGTTATTTGGGTAGTGGAAAGGGTGATAGTGTTAAAAAGTAATCAGTCATGGACAGCATTCCACAAAGTTGTAGAGTAATTATTTAAGGCACTCATAAGCAAAAAGATACTTGAGCTCAGTCTCACACCTTATAAAAAATTAATTCAAAATAGATCATTGATCTAAATATAAAATATAAAGCTTTTAGAAGGAAACACAGTAGGAAAATCTTCACAAAGATTTTTGGGTGAAGAGTTCTTAGAACTGACACCAAAATCACAATCCATAAAAGAAAGCAATTGATAAACTGGATTTTATCAAAACTCAAAATTTTTGCTCTGTAAAAGACTCTGTCTGTTAAGAGATGAAAATACAGGCCACAGAAATATTTGAAAATCACATTTCTAACAAAGGGCTTATATCCAGAATATAAAAGGAACTCTTAAAACTCAATAGTAAGAACATAAACAAATTAGAAAATAGACAAAGACTTCAACAGATGCTTCACCAAAGAGAGTATACGAATGGAAACAAGCACATGAAAAGATGTTCAACATCATTAGCCACCTGAGAAATGAAAATTAAAAACCACAATGACAACCACTGCTCATGTATTAGAACAGCTAAAAACCAAACACCGACTTTCACAGGTGCTGGCGAGGATGCAGAGCTCTCACACGCGAGTGGTGGAAATGTGGGACAGTCCAGCTTCTCTAGAAAACAGTTTAGCAGTTTCTTATAAAATTATGCACACTTACCATGTGACCCAGCCATCATACCTCTGTTCATTCATCCTAAAGAAACGAGAACTGTGTTCACACAAAGATCTGGCCATGAATGTTCAAAGCAGCGGTATTTGCAATTCTCAAAAAGCAGCAACAACCCAAATGTCCTTAAATGGGTGACTAGATAAACTCTGTGGTACATCTGTACACTGGAGTACCACTCAGCAATGAAAAGGGACATAAGTAATAACCTGGAAGCAACTCAAGGGCATTATGCTGAATTTAAAAAGCTAAACTCAATAGGCAATATGCTCCATGATTGCACTTATATAACATTCTCCAACTGACAAGATGCAGGGATGGAGAACAGATCAGTGGTTGTCAGGGACAGGGACAGCATATGACTATAGCGGGTAGCGGGAGGGTGTTCTTTGTGGCGATGGGGCAGCTTTGTATCTTCACTGTAGTGGTGGTCACACGAGTCCCTCTACAGGTGATAAAAATTTAGTATGACTACACACACACCCCAGAAAAGCACATAAAAACACTGGTGAAATCTAAACACCTCCTGTGGCATAGTTAATGGTACACCACCATCAATTTCCTGGTTTCTTCATGTACTCCAGTTACATAAGATGCTACCACTGGGGGAAATGGGTGAAGGGACAAGGGATGGACAGGACCCTGCTGTGCTATTTTCTGAATGTCTTCCTGAATAACTTCCTGAAGTCTATAATCATTTCGAAATAAAAAGTTAAAAAAATAAGTAAGGGCAGCATGGGTTAAAGCTCCAAAGATGTGTATAATACATGTCAGAAGCTACAGGCATCCAGGGGAGGTATGGTGGGGAATAGTCAGGAAAAGCTTCAATTAAACTCGTATTTATTAAGTACCTACCCCATGATGCGAAGCGGGCATCATGTCAGGCAGTGAGGGGAATTCAAAGACACTGGTCCTATCCTCAAAAATCTCTGAATCAAGAGGGTAAAGAGGTGGGGTGGGGATGGGAAAAAATGCACATTGGTAGTGGAGGGACCCAGCAGACCCACTGCAAGCAGGATCTGGGTCGGGACCCCACTTGTTCTATGGATCCCTATGCTCCTCTCTAGCAGAAGAACTATGATGACTCTTCAGGTCTCTGGGCAGCAATGTCAGCTCGGACCTCATTTCCAACAGTTCTCAAATGTCTGCATGTTTCCAGTTCCCCACTGCAGAAGGGCCTGAATAAATGACCATAGGTCCCTTTGAGGGAAGGACAGAGGTATTGCATGCCATAGTGTTACAGGGCTCTTCTTTTTGAAAACCTGCCAACTTCTGCAGTCAGTGGCTCCCATGCCTAAAAACTGGCTTAGGTCTGGGCAGTGGGCAAGGGAGTGTATCTTTTTTATTGGACCTCAACCTTCTATTCATCTCTCCTTGATTTCTTCTGCTGGCACAAGCTGAATAGCAGTACCTTAATCAACTTTCCAGCTATTTGCCCCCAGAGACACCGATAAAGTAACCATTTCCATAAATTTCTGTCAGGCATTCTTGGCGACCACTTCAATTCTGCCAGCCATTGTCACTGTGGTCTCCTGGCTTTTGGAGGTTAAAGCCTTGCCCCAACCTATTGCTTGTAGGTCCCATGATCACCATCACTACCAGGGAGACAAGGTCTATAGCAGCCATTCAGCCCTGGCTTAGAAAGGAGAGTGATCACTGAACTTGTTAGTGATGTCAGAGTCCCTGGCTCTCAACCTCGGCATAACAGAACTGCTTAGATGGGCGTTTCACTTTCTTTGGTTTGACCACATGGCCTATTAAATCCCGAGTTTGAGTCGCTGCCCTCTTCTGAAGGAGATTAGAGCTTCTTTTCAGGAACAGAGAGGCCCTTTGGCTTTCCCACCTGCTCTTCAGGTGCCTGTCACTGGCCCTCAGTTGTCCATTGTCTCTCTGCAGAGCATCAAAGGGGTTTAGTATAGACATCCAATCCCTTCATCCACACAGCTCTGGATCTCCATAGCTCTCAGATGCCTCCCATGCCTACTCTCGCACCTCCCACTTCACCACCAGGGGAATTAAAAAGGCTGGGCCGCCACCTCATCCCAGGGGCTGCCCGTGCTCCACCCCTACTCATGGCCAACCCTGGGATTAGTGATCCAGCTCCCAGGCCCACCTTACCACCTGCTTTCTTGGACCATTCCCTATACTAGTTGTCACAGATTGGGGTCTGCAGAAGCAGATGCTGATATGAAGTTTAGGGTCCAAGATGTTCATTAGGGATCAACATCTGTGAAAGGAAGGAGGCAGCAGAGCACCGGGCAGAGGGAAATCTCAAGCTGCCATGCCTGGCCAGCCCGACTCTTCTCTACCTGCTTGCCTCATGGACTCCAGGCTCAAGCATCAGGTGAGAAGACAACAGACTTTGAAAGATCGTCCAACACACACACACACACACACACACACACACACACACACACACACTATACTTCCTAGTGGTTCCTTTTCTTTAACTGAGCTCATAAGAACACATAACTATACTTCATTCTTCAGCCTTTTTAACTACCATGGAAAAGCCAGCATTATTGAACTCTTCCCATGTTGAAGGACCCTTAAGAAGTTCCCGTTTGTCCTGCTTACAAACCATGCTCTAAGAGGAACCCTTGTGCATGTCCTTTTTTTCTTCTTCCTTTTTTTTTTCTTAAACTACATGTATTATTACTTCTCCAGAACAGAGAAATGAAACTGATAACTTCAAAAGTTGGCACATTTCACATTTCAGCAGGTGGGTCCAGACCGAAGGAAGGCGACCTCTTCCTAGAACCAACACAGGGAAGGGACACTGACATAGTAGTTTCAGTCTCTTCCTCCCAAACCCAGAAAAACCTTTGGCAGCACTTGATCAGTCAGGATGAGCACCTTCCTGGAGTTCACAGTGTGCTTGGTACTATTAGGGACACAACATGGAAATTTTCAGACCACACAGTGTGCCTAGAAAAGGTCCAAGGCACAGAAGTGTGGTAGGTTGGATTACTGGTCTCGATGCTTTACTGGCCTACAGTAGAAGGGCAGAATGTGCCTTCCCACCCTTGGCATTGGGCTTGGCCTTGTGACTTGCAGTAGCCAATCTGACATTTCACATGGGAGGTGAGCAGGAACTTGAAATGTGATTGTACAGTTGGGCTTGACTGGCACTTTAGCCATAAAAAGAATGCACCTCGGGTCCCTGCTGACCCGAGGAGGTTGAGAGACAGTGTGGTGGACCTAGCCTCAGCCAAAGCCCAGAGCCGAGACCTATATAGCCTGGCTCAGACCCACTGAGTTCCTGTGGTCCTGACACAGTGCAGAGTCACACATGGCACCACGTCTCTTTAGTCTCCCCCCATTTGGCACATCCTCAGCCTTCCCAAACTTGACACTTTTGAAGATTACAAGTCAGTTATTTAATAGAATGTCTTTCAGTTTGGTCCTTATGATTAGATTCTGATTATGCATCTTTGGCAAGAACATCAGAGAAGTGAGGCCGTGTTCTTAGTGCATCCTATCAGTGCCACACGATTTCAACGTGTCCCCTTGCTCACGTTGATGGTGACGCTCACTTTGATCATTTCATTAACATCTCCAAGACCTCACTGTAAACTTACTTTTTCCCCTTTGAAATTAAAAATATCTTGTGGGGAGAATATTTGAAACTACATTGGTATTTGTTCATTTATATTAGTATGGAGTAATGGTTCCCTAATTCAGTCGGTAGGTTATAATCTATCGCTGTCATTATTTATTTTGATGTCCAAGTTGCCCCAAATTGGACTGGGAGAAGCCCCTTTTAGCTGGCTTCTGTGTCCATCTGACATTTCCCTATCATTTCTGGAGCACGTCCTTGCTTCCCAGCACAGCTGTCCCAGGCTCTTCTTGTACTTGCCATGCTCTAATTTAGAGATCAGCTATCTCTCTGCAGAGTATGTTCTAGCTGTGTTCACTGCTGTTAAAGTGTCCTTTATTCCTGGGTCCGCAGTGGTCAGTTACAGTGGACATTCACATCTATCTATCTACCTGTCATCTACCTAGCTGTGTGCTGAAAGCCATAAGCTCTGACAGATATCTCTAGTTCCAAACCAACACTGCAGGGTTCTTGTAAGTTCTGTTTTTCTCCATAATTGTAATGACCTTCTCTGGCAGTGAGAAACCTGGCCCTCGTTAGTACTGATAACATTTGCTTATTTGATCCCTGTCCCTGATGCCACCAATCAGCTGCCAGCATCCCTTCCCTGGATACCCTTCTCACCCTCTGACTCCTATGCCAGGACAACCCCCACTCATATGGGCTTGTTCCTCCCTCTGCTTGGACTCTGACCCTTCATGCCAGGCCCTCCTCTGTGCAGACACCTTTCTTACTCTGTCTGAGCTCTTATGCCCCACAATAGGCCTCTCCTCCCAATGGCCACGCTCCTTTCCCACCCAGGTTCGGTCTTCCCATCTTCCCACGTGAAAGTGCCCCCTACACCACTTGGACACCTCTACCCTTCAAAGGCCCTGGCATCGCTTCTCCTTGGATGCCTTCTCTTCTCCCCTTCGGGTTCTGATTCACGTCAGGTAGTCTTTCCACTGGAACACACTCCTTACCCCATCCGGGCTCCAGCCTCATTCTGAGCCACGGCAGCTCTCCCCAGGTGCACCAAGTGCCACCCTTGCTTTGTCCCCCCTAATGGCTTTAGGACCACTCTGTTCAGGAAGGGACTGGAGAACACAGAAAGCGAGAGAAAGAGAGGGGAAGTGGGGGAGGGTGCTCTGCCCATCTGGGGGCTGGACGAAGAATGCACTGGAGGGAGGCAAGGGCAGGAGGAGGAGAACCAGCCAAGAGTCTGTCTCAATAATCCAAGGGAGATCGTGGAGACTTGGCAACAGGGGCGTGGTAAGAAGTGGTCAGATTCGACATACATTTTACAGATAAAGCCAATAAGATGTGCTGATGAAATACTTGGGAATTAAACCAAGGATCATTTATGTTTCAAATTGCTTAGTCCAAGGCTCTCTGGTTGTAAGAAGTAGAAATCAGCTCAAACTAGTTTCAGTGAAGAGGATGAGTGTAAGGATTTGGGCGTGTTTCTCAGAACCCACAGGCAGGAAGCGCAGTCAGGCCTCAGGAGGGGAAGGAATTGGGACCTGGAGAGCCACCAGCAGGCACCCCTCTCTGGTCACTTGTCAGTGCTGCCCTCTGCGTATCTGCTCCCTTGTCCTCTCCTGGCAGGCCTCCTTCCTCTGTTCTCTGTGCCCGTGGCAGAAGATGGCAATGATGATCCACAGTTCTTGTTTCATCCGGCCCAACCAGCGTCTGGCTCCCAGTTCCAAAATCCCAGGAGACAGAATCTGAGTGGTTCGCCTTTTACAGTCAGGGGAAGAGGGTTATGAAGTACAAACTTGGCTCCTGGGCCCATTCTTGAGGGGGCACTCTTTAGGGACTAGGGGTCAATGGGTAGGTGAGACACATACCCAAAATGTCATCTATTCATCTATTAAATGCAAAGGATTGTGTAGCTGCTGTGAAATGCATGGAAACAGACAAGACACAACTCATATCAACAACCTCTGAAGGAACTAAGACATGAAAGAGTAAGAAAATGATTCCATGGTGCCTGGCATATAATAAGCACTCAATAAATATTAGCCATTATTAACCACCCCTCAAATGATTCAAGATCACAAGGATTATGTGGTAGAAACTCCAAGAAGGAATGGTGGCCTTCAGAAATGGACAAATCACAGCCGGGCCCCAGATTCTAATCAGCAGCATCTCAGTTCCCAGGACTGAGGCTGGTCGGGGGAGGGCAGGAGGCAAATCTTTCATTATATGAGAGTCGACATGACAGGCCCGGCAGAGGCCCTCTGAGCCACGCTGTCCTCTGATTCTGCAGGCAGTGTGCCTCTGTAGCGCCCTGGACGCCCTCACCACTGATTTATGGCTTGTGCAGTCGGCAAATTTATACCCTCCGTGGCTTTGTTTTTATAGAATTGCTTCTCTAAGAGCTGGCTTCATACCTCAGACATATAAATCGGTTAGAGGGTAGTATATAGCCCAAGAGGCCTTTCCCAGGTGGGTAAGATTTTGTTCCCATCTATGGATTCTTTCAGAAGCCTCTCAACCTGACTCTCCTACCTCGCCACCAACACACACACACACACACACTGGTGGTCTTTATTCATTTTATTCATTGGGAAAGTCAGTCCAATGTACAGTTCCAGTAGAGTTGGGAGCTGGGGCCCAGCTCCCTCCTGAAGCCCTTAAATGTTCACTGAGTTACCCAACTGCTACCAGTCCACAGGCTGGAGAGTCAATCCAACTGGCTAATGCCCACCTGCTCTAGTTAGTCATCTCGAAGACCTCAGTCGAAGGGGCCAGATGACAACAAAACAGAGATGGAATCCTGTTAAAACTAACTGCAGTCATCATTCAAATTTTATGTGGCTAGAATCATACTTGCATTCTAAAGCAGTGATTTTCAACCAGTGTGCTGTGAGAATTTTTAGAAGATGCAATACCTGACTATTTAGTCAGGACACTGACTTCTTTCCCCTTTAAAAAAAAACACAGCAGCCCTGACCAGTATGGTTCAGTGGGCTGCCGGTTTGATTCCTGGTTGAGGCCCATGCCTGGGGTGCAGGTTTGGTCCTCAGTCGGACACATATGAGAGGCAACTGATCAATATTTCTCTCCTGCTCTTTCACCCTTCCTTCCCCTCTCTCTAAAAATTAATTAATTAATTAATTTAAAATATATATATAAAAATGACAACAGTTAACACAACAATAGCTATCCGGTGTGAAAGGATCAAAATTGTACCTATTTTTTTTGTCAGATTGGTAAAAAATATACTTCTCTGTGTGCTACAGAATATTAGTAATTAGCTTATGTGTGCCACAAGATGAAAGAGATTGAAAATTGATAGTCTAAAGCAATATGGTGCTAGGGCAAAGAAGGCAAATTCTTGAAATTCCTGTTCATTTTTGGGTTGAAGGATATTTGCTTCTTGGAGCTAAACAGACCCTCCCCCACCTCTAGGTCAAACTGCACAGCCCCATCCCTTCCTCGGGAATGATCTGCTTCTGTCGGAGGCATGAGGAAGCTTGTGCTGGTTCCTTTGTGAGAGAGGACTTGGCGGGCCAGAGCAATAAAGCACTGTGACCCCGGGCTCTCCGCCAACCATGGAAATTGTTCTGTCCTGCAGGCTTTCCCTGACTCAGGGACCACGGATTTTGTTCACAAGGAAATACTAAGATAACAGAGTTTCTTGTTTTCCTCTTCATGGTCCACCCTAGATCAGCACTTTCCAGAGAGGGTTCCTTACAACATTAGCCCCACGAAATGCTCGTCAAAGAACGAGTTTGGTCAATGCTGTCCACAATAGCCCCATCCTGGGACTGATGCAGTGGTGCATGCTGTGAAAGGGACGAGAAACCCAGGAGTTATGGAGCCTGGTTGGCTGCCTCTGTTTAGCCTGTTTCCAAGCCTATTGACCAGGGATGTCCACCTCCTGCCGTTGTTCCTTCTTTGGTAACATCAGCTCCAGGGACCCATTTCAGAAAGTGGCATTCCTGGCCGACTGTCCAGGTGGTGTTGAGTCTGGGGTCTGCCACACAGAACACCACAAAATGTTGACATCTTTAGTTCCAACCAAAACCAGGAATATTTTGCTCCTGAAAAATATGGCTCTCTCATATGAATGTGGCCTCCATGTGTCAAAAACAAAGATGACTTCATAAATATTTGAAAGATTAAATGATTTTAAAAAAATGTTTTAAATCAACATTAGCCTACCTATCGAAAGCAAACTCAACAAGCCAAACAAAATCAAACAAATATGGGGTAAATCCGTGAGGGGAAGAAAAATCTAAAACTGGAAAAATTAACTCAAATCCAACAATGTCTACCATGACCTTCTTTTATTAGCCCTTCTTTTATTTTGATCTATTTAATAACTAAAGCTCTTTAACCTTCAGTCCACCTGCCCACCCTGCATGAGGCTTGTCGAGAGGCTCCGAATGGTGTGTCTATACACAGACTTCCAGCATACTGCCGTTCTCGAGGCCAGGCCCCAGATGTTAAAGATGGCTCCTACGTCTCAGTGTTCTCTGAGGTTCCCACGGCCGAGAGCAAAACCATTGATGTCAATCATTCCTACGTGCTGGAATGGGGCACAAGCTCATCAGTGAGGGACTTGAAAAGGTCAAGTGTCAAAAGTGACTTCACAACCCCGGGCCAACATCCACTTGACGGGCACCAAAGAAAAGGGTGGAAACAGTTAGAAAGGGCCACTTCTCTGCAGAGAACTGCTGGTGTGCTGAGGCGCCTCTCATGCTGTTGGCCGTTCGGACTAAGCTAATGAGGTTGGGGTTGGGAAAACAAATAGAATGTAGAGGAAGGAAATAAGAAGCCCACCCTTCTTGCCCAATGAATTGTGAGAAAAAGATGGTCAGCAGAAGAATCAAGAGGTTGATGTGCGGGTGTATAAGCCCCAGTTTTCTCTCCAAGAGGTACCAGGGGCTAGATGAGGTGAGGAGAACATGGGGAGCATCAGTGTGTGTGTGGGAGGGGTGGGGGGTCCTGCCCTGCTTCTGCCGTGGGCTCCAGAAGGGTTAGCAACACAGCCCAGGGCTGAAGACGCTGGGCCAAGCGGTATGGCCAGGAGGAGAGCGTCTGGGCTGCTGGTGGAAACTTCTTCAGCTCCTGTGCAGTGGGCACGCTGAGCTAAGAGCCAGAAGCCGAGGGTGAAACTCCTGCCAGGGGACAAGATGGGGGACCAGACACAGACACAGGGGAACTCACCAAGCAGTAAACAAGTCCGCAAGGATGTCCGACCAGGCACTGAGTGGAGAAGGCATGCACTCAGATGTACAGCAGACACCAGGATGGCCCAGGGACAGCACTAGGCAACAGTCCTCTTGGACACCAGCTCACACCCAAGGACAAGAACAAAGACAGGGGACCCTTGCCCCAGACTGTGAATTCTCCCAGACCCCTGCCCTCACCCCTCCTCACACCCCCTCTCAGATCTGGACGGAACCAGTGAAACCTCAAGAGACTGGTTTAAAAAATCAGACTCCATTATAAGCTGCCCTTTTTTCCTGCCCCCAGGACATAGAGGAGGGGTGGAGCTTCTACCAGTTACAGCCTTAAACAAAGACCTGATCCTTTCTCCGCACATCTGAGAGTGGCAAGAGCAAAACTCATGGCCCTACTACAAACTAATGGAGGTGTTCCTTTTTATTAAACAATGATGTTACCTCTCGCTGGAACACAAATCTAGTTCAGTAGTAAGAAGCTATCTACTGGGAATCAAGGATTTCTTCTAGAAACAGTTAATTGCCCATCCCAAAAACTACTTTTATTTTGTAACAAATTGCCAGCGGCTGGTTTGGCGGCTTCCCAGTGCCAGGTGGGCCGTGGTTTGCACAGGGCCTGAGGCACGGGCACCTTAGGACACGGCGTGAATGCTGCTTCCACTGAGCCCACATCTTGTGACCTTCAGCTGCTGACTTCCTCTCTCTGAGGCCAAGGGCTTGCCTGTGAGAGTGACGCTCAGCCCCACCTCGCAGGGCTCTCTGGAGGTCAACCTTAGGAGAACTTGGGATGGGGCCTGACCCCTGCGCACAGCAGTTACTATTTACACTCATCAGAAAGTGAAGATTGTTACCAATATTATTATTTACACATCCCTCTGACTGCCGCATTGTAAGGAACTAGAGAGTGATAAACAAACAAACACAGCAGCACTTTTATGTCTAAAATGAATGCCGTTCATTCACGGACATCTCCCGAGGGACTGAGACCCACATGAGGGGGGCTGACCTGCAGGGGGGCACCGAGCAACAGTGTCGCTACAGCACTCAGGCCTGCTGCCCGGGGCTGCACCAGCTGTTCGAGGAAGAGGACTGTGGCTAGTCGTCCCTCTGTCCCCAGGGCCCCACAACACCCACAGGGCCTGAAGCACAGAGGGGCCACGTCACGCTCCCCAGGGGAGCCGAGCCTTTGGTTGGGAGTTTTTGAACTGCTCTGGCAGAAACGCCTTTAGGTTCTGGAACCAACAGCTTTGGTACACCCTCCGTGGTGACAAATCTCGACCTTAGAGGATGGGTTGTAATTATGGAAACTGTGGGCCACTTGGAGCCCAGACAGCCAACAAGGCGAAGGGGAGGTTGTTGAACAATGCTGAGTGAAGCCGTTCTGGTCAAACGTGCTAGGGAGCAGCTCAAGGCGCACGCCCTGCGGATGGGGCAGCACAGTGGGGAGGGAACTCACAGGTGAGTACCAACCTCCAGAACTGGTGAGCACTCATTAGAGGCCAACAGGTTAGCTGACTGGAGGTGAGGTCTCATTTGCTTCTTTAACTCTGTGGCCTTAACCGGGATGCTTTAAAGTCACTGCGGTGGAAAACTCTAATTGTTTCATTTAAAGAACAAAAGAATAAGTTGTCCTTCAGTAATTTGTATGTGGTCCATTTTCTGGACTCCGTCAGGAAGAATGCAATGGTCCATTTTTCTATGAAAAAGAAACAGTGGGCAGACTCTCTCAGGATGGATACAGTGGAAATTGGTCACAGGGACAACTCTGGGACGGGGGTGGGGGCAGAGGTTCCAGGGCAGACAGACTCTTCAGTACAGTGTTTCGTATCTTTTAGGCTTTATACTATTTCCATGCTACTGCCTATTAAACGGCTAATAGCAACAAATAGAAGCAGGAGGAAGCAGCTGCATTCCTTTCCTCCACAATAAATATTTAACCTGAGTTTTCTCAAAAAAACAAAACCAAAAAAGCAAACCATAAAAGGTTTAACAGGGAGTTCCGGCCAAGATGGAGGCATAGGCAGTCGCACTGTGCTTCCTCGCACAACCAAGACTGAAAACAACAAAGATCGAGAAACAATTAACAACCAGAACAGAGGGAAATTAACTGAACAGAAGTCGGGCTCCAGTACATCCAGACCGGTAAGGAGCGGCGGAGTCGGGAGGCCTGCGAAGTGGGATCGAGAGGCG